>JAVTVY010057115.1:0-31591 GCA_036873755.1 Hanleya hanleyi | reverse complement strand
TCCATATAACAGTATTAGCACCAAATTCAAAAAAGACAAGCATAGTATACATAAACATAGGCTAGTTTCCTGCAAGAGAGAAGCGGTCAACAGTTTTCAATGATGCCGACAAGACATCATGATGTTCCAAAAATATAAAATCCGTATCGCTGATTAGTATTCTTAATCCATAATAATCGTTGTAAAGTCGTCATCTAGAGAATGATGTATCTTAGTCACGCTTTGATTGGGACTGTTCATATGAGCACCATGAGGATCTTGAAGTACATGGCTTCATACGGCCCCTAGCCCCCGATTAAGCGGAATTAGACACAAGTTACGAAACGACGCTACGTTCATATTTTGTCATCAGCATGCGATATGTATCGCCAAATTTGAGAAATTGTGAGTGGAGGCGCTTGGTGGAATAGCCCTGTTTTATAAGTTTCTGCAACAATGTTTTGTGACGTTGATTAAAATTGTCATATCTAGCACAGGATCTAGCAAATGCTACTAGGCGCGATATGTATACGCCATATGCAGGTCCCACTGGAATATTACTGTCCAGAAAGAGATAGTTTACGATGTCGAAAATGTAATCATCTCTTTTATCATAAAGTCGACGAGAGAGAATGCCCGCTTCATTTTTATAGAGAAATAGATCCAAATATGATGTGCCTGTAGGACTATCTGTAGTTTCCTTCAAATCCAGTGAAGGTGGATATATATCCTTCACTGCGTCATTTATATAGCTATTATCCACAGCGAGAAGATCGTCTATATAGCGTTTTGTGAATGAGAAGGAACGGGCTTTCAATGGATCGGTTTTTGAAAGCGGCTGCATATAGTCATATTCATGAGAGAACAGATACAGGTCAGCCAACAGGGGTGCACAATTAGTACCCATTGGAATACCTATATGCTGCTCATATATTGTGTTGCCAAATTTCACATAGATATTTTTAATGAGAAATTCAAGCAAATCTATAAACAAAGAAACATCCCGTGAATGATATATCTTGTATGTATGGCTTTATGGCTTTATGGCTGTATGCTTTATGGCTTCCGACATTAATATATCTACGATCAGTTTGAATCAGACCGGTCAGTTTGGTCAATAATGTCCTGATGAGGGATTGTAGTCGAGAATTCCCATGTGGATACATATCTGCACGGTATGTGACCTTTAGCATCAAGTTTGTCCGTAAGACATTTTGAGTTTTTCAATATCCACATACAAACAACGCCAGAGTTTTTAGAAATAGTGGCGCAATTTTACTGAAGGGCCCTCGTCAATAGGGTTGAAAGAAGCTTCGTGGTGCAGCTTCTAGAACCAGCTATGAATCTAGCTTTGTATGGTGATTTATGCATTTTGGGAGTCCAGTATACTTTTGGTATCTCTTTATGATTGGTTGGAAGACAAATACCTCTTTCCCTGAGAAACTTTTTGTGAATGTTAAATAAATCTTCCAGAGTAAATGCAGTTTGGGAGTAAGTGGACGTATTTGATGATGATATGTCTACACTCAATTCTTTAGCCAGTAATCTTTAATAGTAATATTTACATATGAATATTATATTATTTGGAGCTTTGTCTGCTGGGACTATGGCGAATTTACTCTTGAGATTTGCTATAACTTCTTGGGAATTGAGGTTTCTCAGTACTTGTTTTGCTTGGGGAAGAGTACTTCTGTCAATATGGCGGATTGTTCAATGACCTTGCTCTTGGTGAGGTCCAGCCAATCAGCGAGTACTGTAGGTTCAACTTTTTCTCGCTTAGACCAATCAATAACGTACTGTTCCAATGCAGACAGGACTATCTTATGGTCGGCCTTCAGATTTATTCTTCTTGTCTGTCTATATTTAGGTCCTTTCATCAGGAGTAATTTCAAATCCTTATCACTCACCACATCAAGGTCATCAGTCACAATATGTTTGCATGGTGTATCGATAAAGTTCGACGATTCACAATCACAACTGTAGCCTCCTGACGTGTATAAGTTTCAGTCAAACTCCTTGACAGCATTGGAGTAATTGAATATTTTGGTGGCTATAGATTTAGTATATTTATATGAAATGCAAGGAGGTTCTGTGAACTTAAAATAGTTTTGTACAGCGTTGCGTACCTCTGGATCATTCAGGATTCGTGTTAAATTAATAATGACCAGTCCTTTATCTAAGTAGTTGAGTTTCTAGAAAAGCCGATCTTGAGATGTTTCGATTATGTTCGCTGGACGATACAACCGAAAATACGCTATATCTTGACATACTTCACTGATTTTTTGTGGTATTATATTTCCTGAAGACGCAGATTGTTGTATATCTCTGGCTATTTGATCTAAAGCTCTCAGAGGTAATGCATACAGAACTGTACGTAAGCTATGTATACTATTGGGTGTGTTAGTTAAACCCACTAAGTAATTCGAACTATTAAACTTTCGCCAAACATGGCTGCGGTGTCTCCGTTGATGGGGTTTAAATAGTTGGGTAACGATGGATATATTTGAACGGCGGTTAAGCGGAATTAGACACAAGTTACGAGACGTAGCGCATAGATCTTGCACGCTACGTTCATATTTTGCTATCAGCATGCGATATGTATCGCCAAATTTGAGAAACTTTGAGTGGAGGCGCTTGGTGGAATAGCCCTGTTTAATAAGTTTCTGCAACAATGTTTTGTGACGTTGATCGTCACATTCAACACAGGATCTAGCAAATGCTACTAGGCGAGATATGTATACGCCATATGCAGGTCCCACTGGAATATTACTGTCCAGAAAGGGATAGTTTACGATGTCGAAATTGTCGATGAGAGAGAATGCCCGCTTCATTTTTATAGAGATATAGATCTAAATATGATGTGCCTGTAGGGCTATCTGTAGTTTCCTTCAAATCCAGTGAAGGTGGATATATATCCTTCACTGCGCCATTTATATAGCGATTTTCCACAGCGAGAAGATCGTCTATATAGCGTTTGGTGAATGAGAAGGAACCTGTGAAGGAGACACATAACTATAAACTCTAGCCCCCACAGATCTCAAGCTCACAAAAAAAACATTCCTTGAGCTCAAAATAGAAAAGGGTTGATACCATAACCAAACAATGCCATATTTAGATACTCCCTACGTAGTGGCTATCTTGCTCCGCCGAATTGACGACAAAATATAACACACGCTGCATGATGGAGGAGAGACAACTCTCACCGGGCGAAGACATGGGACGGAGAAGGGCCGGCCCTCTTCTCCCTTAACCCCAGATAATTTCACATAGAAAATAAAAACCAAATACAATACTGCATACACGTGATGGCACACATCAACATATCTTCACAAAGCTGACACACCCTACTAAACCTCTTTAGACGCATACAACAAAATGCGTCACTAATGACCCATCAACTAGCTTCACCATTTAACAGTCACTGGCAGATCGAAATGCCCACATTAAACAAGTCATCCCTCCCTAAGAACTCAAACTGCAAATGCCTTCATCTCCCGAACAACCAAGACCCCATCTCCAAAAATCCACAACACAAATATAGGCCGAGAGGAAATCGAAACCCAGCCACAGGCCTTCAACCAAGTGCGCCAATACCACATCCCCAGCACAGCGAAAATCTAGCACTGACTATGGTATCTGCCTAACCAGCATTCGCATACTTCATTCCTCGAAATGCACCAGTCAAACGAATGAGCGAAGAAGACAATCCCCGGACATCCCCAAATTCCCTTTCCACCCACCGGGGCACGCCTTAAACCAGCTGCCCCAGGTGGTAAGCCCAACAAGCTACCCATAAACAATTCAACCCACTCATCTAAAAACGGTCGGAAGGGCCGCGATGGCTGACGGCGAGGGGACCACTTATTTATCCCTTCCCTTACTGCCTTACAAGCATCAGGAAAAGTTTCCCCCGACTGGAACAACTTTAACCGTCCTACATGTGACTGTCTGAAAATCCGACTCTCTCAGATTACATCGTAATAAACTCACATTCCGATGGATTCTCATTGCCACCTGGGGAAAATTTTACGTTCCCACTTCGAACTTTCGAAATGGGAACGTAGAAATTTGCTTGAGAAAATGAAGATGATGTAATCCGACACACCAAATTAAGGCTTACTGTATTGCTCTTCCGGCTGTGCCAGTTAAGGGATCTAGCGTTGGCAATTAAATTGATGTCGTTTTCATATGGGAGGTTGGAAGGGTAATTAAAATTGTATTATTACGAACTTCCACCGCCGTTAAAGTGTCATAGATGTACATTGCAAGTGTGATATATAGGAGAGTAGTATATAAAACACCGATTGGGTATTATTTATGCAAATTAGGGGGAAACTGTGGAGCATGTGTGGAGCTCTCGTCCAATCAGAAGCGAGTATTTCAAATCCGTCACAGAGCTCTCGTCCAATCAGAAGCGAGTATTTCAAATTGACCAAAAAAGCTACCTCCAGCACAGGAGAGTTCCAATTTTTCCAGGTCAAAAATAGTTCCATGTATTCATCCGCGGTGATGCGGTTTTGGTGGTCATGCGGTCGCCTCCGCGGAGAAAAAGTAGTCCCTAGATAAAATGGTCCGATGGGGTCGAGTGAGGTATCAATGTAAAGCATTAGTGAAGGGGCATCTAATGGGCTGGGTGTGGGATTGAACTGTCGGCCTTCTGCGCATGCGCGGTGGCCGAAGGGTATGAAAATAGCCTTTTTGGAGCTAGGGTAGCCCCTAGTGCACCGATGGGGTCGAGTGAGGTATCAATGTGAAGCATTCATGAAGGGGCATCTAATGGACTGGGTGTGGGGTTGACATATCGGCCTTCTGCGCATGCGCGGTGGCCGAAGGGTATGAAAATAGCCTTTTTGGAGCTAGTGGAGCCCCTAGTGGACCGATGGGGTCGAGTGAGGTATCAATGTGAAGCATTCATGAAGGGGCATCTAATGGACTGGGTGTGGGGTTGAAATAGCGGCCTTCTGCGCATGCGCGGTGGCCCAAGGGTATGGAAATAGACGTTTTGGGAGCTAGGGGAGCCACTAATGGGCCGATGGAGTTCTATGAGGTATCCATGTGAAGCCTAGGTGAAGGGGTATCTAATGGGCTGGGTGGGTGCATGTAAAATTTTTCCTGAAAAAAAAAACGGAAAACGGACTTTATCGAAAAATCCGGGAAAATGCCTATATGGGGTATGGGGGATATATAGGTCGCCGGGCTTAACGGAGCTTGCCTATCAATAGAGTTATCTGCCCCTAGTTCCAGGGTGGGTGTATGTAAAATTTTTCCTGAAAAAATACGGAACACGGACTTTATCCTAAATTACGTGAAAATGCCTATATGGGGTATGGGAGGTATAGGATCAATGTTTGTCCCCTGGGAAACCTACTTCTCGACATTTGCGGTATGGGTTGTGGGGTCGCGTTTTCTTAGTCTCGTCATTTAGAACATGATAGGAAGTGTCCCGGCACGAATCGGTGAAATTTTTGAAAAAAGTCACCGAGCCCCATATAGTTCCATACTGGGGTATAGGATCAATGTTTGTGCCCCTGGGAAACGTACTTCTATACATTTGCGGTAGGGTTGTGGGATCTCGTTTTACTCGTCTCGTCATTTAGAACACGATAGGAAGTGTTGTGGAGCGAATCGGTGAAATTTTTGAAAAAAGTCACCGAGGCCTGGGTAGGCCCATAGGCCTATACTGCATGGCTATGGGTGTATAGGCCCATACGGGGTGGACATGTTGGAGTCTAGGTGAGTCCCTAATGGTCCAATGGGGTCGAGTGAGGTCTTATTTTGAAGCCCTCGTGGAGGAGCACTTGACTACACTAATGGTTCGTCCGTGTGCAATAGTCTGCGCATGCGCAGCCTGGCCCGTAGTATAGAAAACAGGCATTTTGGGTGCTATGTAGGGGTGTGTTTGGGATAGAGATGGGCTATTCACGGTTCGGATGGGTCATGTGAGGGGTCAAAGTGAAGCTTGTGTGGGGTAGAGTCAGAATGGTGTGTTTTTGAATGAAAGTCGCGTCAATCTGCGCATGCGCAGTTGGTTGTAGTAAGTAAAGTGGCCATTTTGGGGCAGTACATGAAGGTATTTGGGGTCGAAATGGGCTATTCACAGTTCGAATGCGTCCTGGAAGGTGTCATCTTGTAGTTCTCGGGGTGTACATTCCGATTTAAGGGATGTCCGCGTCATCTGTGACGTCATCGGTGACGTCATCGGTACGAGTAGTAGCGAAACTGACCATTTTCGGGCAGTACATGAAGGTATTTGGGGTCGAGATGGGCTATTCACGGTTCGAATGCGTCCTGGAAGGTGTCATCTTGTAGTTCTCGGGGTGTACATTCCGATTTAAGGGATGTCCCCGTAATCTGTGACGTCATCAGTGACGTCATCAGTACGAGTAGTAGCGAAAGGATATCCATGTGAAGCATTCGTGAAGGGGCATCTGATGGGTTGGGTGTGCGGTAGGAATATCATTCTGCGCATGCGCAGACGCAATGCGGAGCTCTCGTCCAATCAGAAGCGAGTATTTCAAATCCGTCACAGAGCTCTCAGCCAATCAGAAGCGAGTATTTTGACCCGGTGCATTATGGGCCATATCCAAGATGGCGGCACATATGTTCAAGATGGCGGCACATCCGGTGTCGAAAACTGGTCATTTCGTCGGGATGTGATCACCTAGTGTCGAAAACTGGACCTTGTATGGGTCCTGCTAGACGTTTTGACGCCATGATATAGACCGAAGAGAGAGAGAAAACAACAACAACAAGGATGACACATGAGGGAACAACAACAACAACAAGTTTTTTTTTCATACAGTTTATTTTCCCCTCCATCATAACATACCCACGCTGGGGGAGCCGCGTTGGGTATGTTTACAATTCAAGAAAGACTCTTGTCCAATCAGAGACCGCCATTTGCATCTGTCCTATTCGTTCCTGTCCGTTAGATGTGTTCTTGTCCAATCAGAAGTCGCCATTTCAGAGAGTTCCTTCTTCGGTCATGTTCATTCTGAACCGTATTCTAATCATCGTCGGCCAGGCCTGGATATTCTTCGGGCAGCATGTCCTGAAACAGTTGTTTGCGCATTCTGATCGCATTTTCCAGGGCCTCGGTGGGTGGTAAACCCATATCCTCTTCCAAGTGACGCTTGGTCTTCATGATGGACCTGTGCGTGGGGTCCCCTTTCATTTCAAGCGGTACTAAGGTATACTGTTCATAGATCGCCATGGCTGTTTTCCTGATGCTGGGGCGCATTTGGGTGTACGTCTGTTGTAAATTATCCTCTCCGGCGTCCTCGATCGCTTCAGCGTGAGTATTGATAGCTGCTGTCACAATACGATCCCAGAAGCTAGGTTCTGCCTCACTTTCCTGAGATGAAGGCTGATTCTCTGAGGTCAAGCTCTCCATATCAGTAGATAGACTGTCAGCCATCTTGGATTCGGTATCAGTCGATGCACTCTCATCAATCTCTGTATCAGTATCTGCCTCAACGGGCTCCTCGGCGTCTTCAGTCCCATGTATATTTTCCTGGTGTCGCATCATATCGTAATGTCTGGTGAACGTGCGTTCACACTCAGAACAAGTATAAGCCATGTTGACGGTTGAACGTCGACTGTGCGTGTTTTGGGAATACGCTCGCTTTTATAGACAGTAACGCCCATCAACGCCTAGCTCAACGCTTCAACGCCCTGGTGAATTAGCTCAGAAGCTCTGATTTCATGGAATTGACATCAATTCATCGAAATGCAGTGACGCCCGTCAACGCCTGTCGTTACGCCTTAACGCTCGTCTCAACGCTTTAACACACTTTCTTAATGCTTTAACGTTGTTTAATGATGCGTTCGAACAAATGTTTCTTTTCTGCTATTGCTCTGACATACGCCGCTTTCCAATTCATGCCCGAGGTTTTCAACATCGACGCTGTTCTTTCAATTTCCATATGGACTGGGTCCTTATCCAACAATTTCATATGGGTCAGTAAGTCGACATACTGCTGACGTAAAGCCCGTCGCAGTCTGGGTGCCAATCTGTTATGGGCTAAAATTGCAGCTTCCTCTTTCGAATACCCTTTGCGTTGAAACTTGTTTCCTGTGGCCTCCAACATCCCGCCCATCTCGGCGTCCATACTTTCTTTGAACAAATCCTTCCATAGCCTCGAGTTCACATTATGTTCTTCAACCTCGGGTTGGGCCTCCACGGTTGGGTGATATTCCAGGACTGATGGTATGAAGCGGACCCGCTGTATGGGGGTGGGCTTCTGCTGCTGCTCTGCCAGGAGTGCACTCGGCGGATGGTGTAGTGGTATATGCCGTTGTGGTGATTCCTCGCCGGGTAACAGGTGGGTCGTCAGCCGACGATCTTCGGGGGTATGGGCTTTTAAATCTAGGAACAGATAGCCGTACCGACGAATTGTCGCTTCTTGAAACGCCCGCATAAAATGGTCAATGTTCTGAGGATAAATTCGACTACCAAACACACGGATTTGTGCTCTATCAATGGGATTGGAGAACAACACAAAGTATTGGCAGTTCAAGGCAATATCTCTGGACGCCCTCCCTTGAGGAAAGAGATTCTGAGTCAAATAGATGACGGACAGATTTCGATGATGGGACCCTTTAGTGAATAGGTCGGCGATTTTCGAATTGTCCTTGGCCGCACTCATCAGATCATCGAGCACTACCACGTTGGTCTGCTCGGAATCGAAGTAATAGGGTTCGTGTATGTCGTGAGGAATTCCTGGAACAAAGCTCACATTCTGTAGTCGTGCAGTTTCGTAGGCGGGCTGCCATTGGCTATAACACCAAACAACACGTGTCGGAGCTGGGGTTGCCACACCTTCCTCTAAGAACTTCATCACCCAAGACGTCTTTCCACACCCCGTAGGGCCGCTCACCGTCATCGTATAAGGGTGCTCTAATACTGTCGTGTGTGACGTAGGTGTTGATCGTTCCTCGCGCGTACTTTGAATTTGCACGTTATCGGGACTCCGTTCCTTGAGATGGCTTCGCTGTATATGTCTACGTAGATTAAATGGCGTGGAAAATGACTTCGAACACAAGTGACATGCATAAACCATGGCTCTCATCTCCACGGACACCAGGCGTATAATGAAGCTTTCACAGATGCATGTGTGTTTATATGCAAGAGCTCCGAGCTCGCGGGGCTCTTGGAGCTCCGGAGCTCATGGAACTCGGAGCTCCGGAGCTCCGACGCCACCACCGGGCGTTGACGGGCGTTGCTACAAGAGAACTCGGAGCTCCGGAGCTCCGGAGGTCACTTCCGCTTCCGTTCACGTGACCGGAACTGACCATTGACCCCGGCGCGCAAAGGTTTCCACCGCGGTGGAAACCTTTACACCGCGCGCGCCGGGGTCAATTCGTCCGTACGGCTACCTGTTCGTAGATTTAAAAGCCCATACCCCCGAAGATCGTCGGCTGACGACCCACCTGTTACCCGGCGAGGAATCACCACAACGGCCTATACCCCTACACCATCCGCCGAGTGCACTCCTGGCAGAGCAGCAGCAGAAGCCCACCCCCCATACAGCGGGCCCGCTTCATACCATCAGTCCTGGAATATCACCCAACCGTGAAGGCCCAACCCGAGGTTGAAGAACATAATGTGAACTCGAGGCTATGGAAGGATTTGTTCAAAGAAAGTATGGACGCCGAGATGGGCGGGATGTTGGAGGCCACAGGAAACAAGTTTCGACGCAAAGGGTATTCGAAAGAGGAAGCTGCAATTTTAGCCCATAACAGATTGGCACCCAGACTACGACGGGCTTTACGTCAGCAGTATGTCGACTTACTGACCTATATGAAATTGTTGGATAAGGACCCAGTCCATATGAAAATTGAAAGAACAGCGTCGATGTTGAAAACCTCGGGCATGAATTGGAAAGCGGCGTATGTCAGAGCAATAGCACAAAAGAAACATTTGTTCGAACGCATCATTAAACAACGTTAAAGCATTAAGAAAGTGTGTTAAAGCGTTGAGACGAGCGTTAAGGCGTAACGACGGGCGTTGACGGGCGTCACTGCATTTCGATGAATTGATGTCAATTCCATGAAATCAGAGTTTCTGAGCTAATTCACCAGGGCGTTGAAGCGTTGAGCTAAGCGTTGATGACCGTTACTGTCTATAAAAGCGAGCGTATTCCCAAAACACGCACAGTCGACGTTCAACCGTCAACATGGCTTATACTTGTTCTGAGTGTGAACGCACGTTCACCAGACATTACGATATGATGCGACACCAGAAAAATATACATGGGACTGAAGCCGCCGAGGAGCCCGTTGAGGCAGATACTGATACAGAGATTGATGAGAGTGCATCGACTGATACCGAATCCAAGATGGCTGACAGTCTATCTACTGATATGGAGAGCTTGACCTCAGAGAATCAGCCTTCATCCCAGGAAAGTGAGGCAGAACCTACCTTCTGGGATCGTATTGTGACAGCAGCTATCAATACTCACGCTGAAGCGATCGAGGACGCCGGAGAGGATAATTTACAACAGACGTACACCCAAATGCGCCCCCGCATCAGGAAAACAGCCATGGCGATCTATGAACAGTATACCCTACTACCGCTTGAAATGAAAGGGGACCCCACGCACAGGTCCATCATGAAGACCAAGCGTCACTTGGAAGAGGATATGGGTTTACCACCCACCGAGGCCCTGGAAAATGCGATCAGAATGCGCAAACAACTGTTTCAGGACATGCTGCCTGAAGAATATCCAGGCCTGGCCGACGATGATTAGAATAAACGATTCAGAATGAACATGACCGAAGAAGGAACTCTCTGAAATGGCGACTTCTGATTGGACAAGAATACATCTAACGGACAGGAACGAATAGGACAGATGCAAATGGCGGTCTCTGATTGGACAAGAGTCTTTCTTGAATTGTAAACATACCCAACGCGGCTCCCCCAGCGTGGTATGTTATGATGGAGGGGAAAATAAACTATATGAAAAAAAACTTGTTGTTGTTGTTGTTGTTCCCTCATGTGTCATCCTTGTTGTTGTTGTTTTCTCTCTCTCTTCGGTCTATATCATGGCGTCAAAACGTCTAGCAGGACCCATACAAGGACCAGTTTTCGACACTAGGTGACCACATCCCGACGGAATGGCCAGTTTTCGACACCGGATGTGCCGCCATCTTGAACATACGTGCCGCCATCTTGGGTATGGTCCATAATGCACCGGGTCAAAATACTCGCTTCTGATTGGCTGAGAGCTCTGTGACGGATTTGAAATACTCGCTTCTGATTGGACGAGAGCTCCGCATTGCGTCTGCGCATGCGCAGAATGATATTCCTACCGCACACCCAACCCATCAGATGCCTCTTCACGAATGCTTCACATGGATATCCTTTCGCTACTACTCGTACTGATGACGTCACTGATGACGTCACAGATGACGGGGACATCCCTTAAATCGGAATGTACACCCCGAGGACTACAAGATGACACCTTCCAGGACGCATTCGAACCGTGAATAGCCCATCTCGACCCCAAATACCTTCATGTACTGCCCGAAAATGGCCACTTTCGTAACTACTCGTACTGATGACGTCACTGATGACGTCACAGATGACGGGGACATCCCTTAAATCGGAATGTACACCCCGAGAACTACAAGATGACACCTTCCAGGACGCATTCGAACCGTGAATAGCTCATCTCGACCCCAAATACCTTCATGTACTGTCCCAAAATGGCCACTTTACTTACTACAACCAACTGCGCATGCGCAGATTAACGCGACTTTCATTCAAAAACACACCATTCTGACTCTACCCCACACAAGCTTCACTTTGACACCTCACACGACCCATTCGAACCGTGAATAGCCCATCTCTATCCCAAACACACCCCTACATAGCACCCAAAATGCCTGTTTTCTATACTACGGGCCAGGCTGCGCATGCGCAGACTATTGCACACGGACGAACCATTAGTGTAGTCAAGTGCTCCTCCACGAGAGCTTCAAAATAAGACCTCACTCGACCCCATTGGACCATTAGGGACTCACCTAGACTCCAACATGTCCACCCCGTATGGGCCTATACACCCATAGCCATGCAGTATAGGCCTATGGGCCTACCCAGGCCTCGGTGACTTTTTTTCAAAAATTTCACCGATTCGCTCCGCAACACTTCCTATCGTGTTCTAAATGACGAGACGAGTAAAACGAGACCCCACAACCCTACCGCAAATGTATAGAAGTATGTTTCCCAGGGGCACAAACATTGATCCTATACCCCAGTATGGAACTATATGGGGCTCGGTGACTTTTTTCAAAAATTTCACCGATTCGTGCCGGGACACTTCCTATCATGTTCTAAATGACGAGACTAAGAAAACGCGACCCCACAACCCATACCGCAAATGTCGAGAAGTAGGTTTCCCAGGGGGACAAACATTGATCCTATACCTCCCATACCCCATATAGGCATTTTCCCGTTATTTAGAATAAAGTCCGTATTCCGTATTTTTTCAGGAAAACTTTTACATACACCCACCCTGGAACTAGGGGGAGATAACTCTATTGATAGGCAAGCCCCTTTAATCCCGGCGACCTATATACCCCCCCATACCCCATATAGGCATTTTCCCAGGTTTTTCGATAAAGTCCGTTTTCCGGTTTTTTTTTTCAGGAAAAATGTTACATGCACCCACCCAGCCATAAAATACCCCTTCACCTAGGCTTCACTTTGATACCTCACTCGACCCCATTGGACCATTAGGGGCTCCCCTAGCTCCAACACGGCTATTTTCATACCCTTGGGCCACCGCGCATGCGCAGAATGCCGATATTGCAACCCCACACCCAGCCCATCAGATGCCCCTTCACGAATGCTTCACTTTGATACCTCACTCGACCCCATTGGACCATTAGGGACTCCCCTAGCTCCAAAACGGCTATTTTCATACCCTTCGGCCACCGCGCATGCGCAGAAGGCCGATAGGTCAACCCCACACCCAGCCCATTAGATGCCCCTTCACCTAAGCTTCACTTTGATACCTCACTCGACCCCATCCGACCATTTTATCTAGGGACTACTTTTTCTCCGCGGAAGCTTTTTCCCGAGACCGAATCACCGCCAAAACCGCGGCCAGACCGCATCACCGCGGATGAATACATCCTGTATACATCCCCTCCAACAATTGGAACTCTCCTGTGCTGGAGGTAGCTTTTGGTCCTTCTGCCGGAACTATACTGCACTTGACCTCTCCTCCTCAAATTCTCCCCAAATGACCTCTACATCCGGGTGAAAGTTACGTCGATTTACGCTTACCCTACTACTGACGCTTGTGATGGTAAAAGCGTTCCCTGGGTGATATTAGATTTATTTTGGCTATTCAGCTACATCTCATCCTCGCAAATAATGCGCCATGTCATTCCAGAAACACTGAGTGAAGGCGCTTGGTTGTACAGTCTTGCTTTGTGATGTTAACTGAAAGTATCACTCGTTACATACTATCTTGCTATAAGTGTTACGAGGTGGGATATATTTGTCCTTCCCGGATGTTACTACTTCAGCCATATTAAAGTATTACCAACACGTCTTGTCTAACAGCTCATTTCCAGAACTTATTTTTCGGTTTTATACAAATATTTTTGTCACTTTTGTTTACCATTCCTCATAGTTTCTGTATTTTTTTAATTATTTTGGGGTCACGTCCAATTAATCGAGGCACTTTCTCGATGACTCCGGGATTGAAACCGGGAGGGACCCCTGGCGACGTCTCCCGGTTTGCTCCAGGATCGTTAATCCTTTCTGCATCAATTAAAGATGGTTGCCCATCTTCTCGACATTCAGAGGAACTGATGTGGTTATTCATTCCGGCAAGTCTCTTCATACATCAATGCTGTATACCAAGTTTCGTATAGAACACTTAGATGGTATCAAAGATATACGTCATTAAAGATTTGCATAAATTGAAGATGGCCGCCAAGGTTTGCGACCAATCAGAGAAATCATATCGGTTATTCATCGTAAGTCTCTTGATGCATCGATGATGTAGAACAAATTTTACATAATCACTTGAACGGTATCAGAGATAGAGATATTAATGATTTCACATATGTGGTTATTCGTTGCAAGTCTCTTGATACATCAATGCTGTATATCAAGTTTTGTATAGAATAGTGAAATGGTATCAGAGATATACATCATTAAAGATTTTGCCTAAATTAAAGATGGCCACCAAGGTTTCCGCCCAATCAGAGAGACCAGAACTATCATCTATCGTAAGCCTCTTGATGCATCGATGATTTATACCAAATTTTATATCGAGGACTTGAACGGTGTCAGAGATGGAGATCATTAATGATTTTTCATAAATTAAAGATAGCCGCCCATCCTTCCCGCCACTCAGAGAAACTGATGTGGTTATTCATTGCAAATCTCTTGATACATCGATGCTGTATACCAAGTTTCATATAGAACACTTAAATGGTATCAGAAATATATATCATAAAATATTTTGCATAAATTAAAGATGGCCGCCAAGGTTTCCCCGATTCAGGGAAACTGGTTTGGTCATTCCTTTGATGTTTCATGATGCATCGATGATCTATACCAAGTTTCACACTGAGCAGCGAAATGGTACCCGAGATACACAAGATTAATGATTTCAACCAATCTGGTCCGGATTCGATAGGGTTCTGGGTCATGAGCATATGAATGTGCACTGCAAGTTTGTTGTGCCTAGGGTACGTCGCTCCAAAGATATCTTGGTAACAAGAAAGCTGTGATGGTTTCGCATAAATTAAAGATGGCCTCCAATGTTTCGAACCAATCGGGTCCAGATTCAATAGAGTTCTGGGTCACGAACATATGGCTCTGTTGGTCGTTCTGAAGATATCTTGGTAACGAGAAAGGTGTGACAGACAGACGGACTGACGGACAGACGGACGCCCCGACGGACAGACGGACGGACGTACAGGACGACAAATTTTGGCCGAGGGGTAAAAAAGACTGAAACAACACTGTTGGCGTTGCTTGATAATATAGTCAAGTTGTCTTATTTATTGTTGATTTACTGCGTCTAGCAAATTATCCATACAATGAAAGCAATTACCGGCCAATGCAGAGTGCAATTACGCTTTGTACTAACAGTCACATACATTCTACTATCAACGATATCGAGCGCTGTCTTTGCGAAAGGCGATTATGGAGTGATCAAACACTTCGATCAGCCGTTTTGCTTATATTCTCCGGGTGCTAGTGAATTCACCAACCGCTATACCTGGACAGCTCATAAGCTCATTTCAATTCTAAAAGCAGGTTCGAAATAAGTTATACTGAATCATAAGTAGCCCATTTCAATTGGTCATGTTTCTTTCTTCCTACACCTAGCGTGTAAAGAAATTGCGCTGTCAGAGCAAGTATGCGACTACAGATCTCTAGACGGAATTATTTATTTTTTTTAAATAATATTAAGTGAAAATCTGTGTTATATGTGCCTCGCCGAGATTAATCTCGTTGCCACAGAGAAGTAAATATATTACGAGCTTTCGCCTTTCAAATGGTTCAAACCTTCATTTGGAGGCATCCCGATTCCATTCTCGAAGCAAGTCGAGTTATTTCGAGGGTGATGGAGAACAGAGAGCAAGCCGGGACAACAATCGATAAAGATAAACCGGAAAACCCCGAGACCAGATATTTATCGGTTTTACTCAGTTATCGAGAAACCGATTGAACTTGACCCTAAGGAGTCTCACGTCAAGCCCACGCAAAAGGTTTTGGGAAAATATATGATGAAGAGATATACAAGCAATTGGGGCTCTCTACCACTGGATTGCACTAATATTTTGTTTATAAACTACCAACACTTGTGACAATCAAACGAAAGAACTCGAGAAAAATGATAAAAAAACTACTTACCTCACGAGCGGATTCTTGATCCCGGGCAAACTTCTGATAGCGTGTTCTGGTGAGGTCGTACGGTATAACGTTGTCCTTATCATCAGTCGAGCCGAGAGTTCCGTCATTGAATGCCGCGACAGTGTTACTCCAGCGTCTAAGGAACCGTTCTACCGTCGCCCGGGCAGTTGTGTCATTCATCGTCCCGAGAATGTCGTTTGCTTCCAAAACTGTCAAGTAATTCCCAGCTTGACTTTGATCTGTGTCGGATGTCTTAAATCTCGAGTACCAGCTATTGTCTGGAAGTTCCAACCTATAGGATGAAAGATATTTCAATAATGCCCGCCGTATCAATCCCCAAATGAAGTCGGTAAAGCAAACGTGTTAGCATCCGCTAGATATTGCTAAACTTGTAGTATCTGTCACTCTCAATTAAAATAAATGTATTCGCATTGAAATTAAACGTACCGGTACTCAAATTTTCCCAGATAGGGGTAAGTACTTTGACGAACGACAACATCATCATTTTGCGACACTATTAAAGTTTTGCTAGTATCCAGAATCCAGTATGCAGCTACATGTATTATATTAGCACGGTAAATAGTACGCATGTAGATGTTCGCTACATACACAATGGTAAGTAACGTGCTCTACTCACATAGCCGAACACATCTTCAGCCAAATCTAAGACACTCACATAGTTCTGTCACCAAACACACCTTCAACCATGTCTAAGATACTCACATAGCTCTGTCACCAAACACGCCTTCAGCCATGTCTAAGAAGTTGTTCATCGGTTGACCTTGCCTCACTAAGTTGTCAACGATTGCACTGCTGACTTCGCGAGTTGCAAGTTTCGTCCACCTTGAATACACACCTTATTTGAGAAGGGAAATGTCATCAAAATACGACAAACAAACATATAAGAATAGAACAAATCACCCGATGGTTTCCAGCAAAGCTAATTATACCTGTATGTTGTCTTAGGCTATAGGATAATTGGTTACCGCTGATATATCTTATCATGGCAAGGAAAGAAGTGTATACAAGGTGGATGTGCTGCAGATATATTGTGCATCCAGGCTTGAATACAAAACGAATGGTTTTTACATATATTGTGCTCCAATGCTTGAATACTAAACGAATGGTGTTTACAAATATGGTGCTTCCATGCTTGAATACAGGAGGGATGGGCTGTACATGTAGTGTGATTCAATTCATGAATACAAAACGAAAGTTCCTTACATATATTGTACTTCTATATTTGAATACAAGATAGATTGATGGGCTGTGCATGTAAATGGTGATTCTATTCTTGAATACATGAGGGATGGTCTTCACATGTATTGTGCTTAGATGTTCGAATACCAGAGAATTGGGATGCACCGTAGTGTAATTCCATGTTTGGATACATCATGAATGTGCTCTACATGTAGAGTAATTGTACGCTTGAACACAAGACGTATGGGCTGCACATGTAGTGTTCTTGTAGGCTTGAATACAAGATGTATGGGCTGTAAATGTGGTGTAATGTAATTGTAGGCTTGAATACAAGATGTATGGGCTGTACATCTGGTGTAATTGTAGACTTGAATACGAGACCTATGGGCTGTACATGTAATGTAATTCCACGCTAGAATACAAGATGTATGAGCTGTACGGGTCGTGTAGTTGTAGGCTTGAATACAAAACGTATGGGCTGTACGTGTAGTGTAATTCCATGCTTGAATACAAGACGTATGGGCTGTACACGTGGTGTAATTGTAGGCTTGAATACAAGACGTATGGGCTGTACACGTGATGTAATTGTAGGCTTGAATACAAGACCTATGGGTTGTACACGTGATGTAATTGTAGGCTTGAATACAAGACCTATGGGTTGTACACATGATGTAATTGTAGGCTTGAAGATAAGACGTATGGGCTGTACACATGATGTAATTGTAGGCTTGAATACAAGACCTATGGGTTGTACATGTGGTGTAATTGTAGGCTTGAACACAAGCCGTATGTGCTGTACATGTAGTGTAATTCCATGCTTGAATACAAGACGTGTGGGCTGTACACGTAGTGTAGTTGTACCAAAGTTTCTCCCGTATCTTCGGAAAGACAAACAAAATTAAAAGTGACTCTCCATGACTTAAACGTTTATCATATTTGTGTCATTCTGAGCCTATTTGCATATCCCCCCGATCAGAGGATCATAGGTAAATCCAAGATGGCGCCCATGTGGGGTACCAGACAATTCCTGTTTTTCTTCGAGGTTTTATTTCACAGGCTATTATTACTAATTTACCATGCAGTTTTTTGCGAAGAACACACATAAATAGAAAAAAAAATCGAAAAATCTGACTGAAAAATGAGAGAATGCCTTATTTTATATGACGTCACTGTGTCGTGATCAAAGCGGCCATCTGTGAATGTTTCCAATTTCTGTTAGCTATAGCTTGACCCAAGAGCACATTGTAGTAAATATTCAGGAGGTTAAAATGATCCCCCCCCCTCCACCAGGCCTGGACAGGGCCCAGGTCAGAGAGTGTTAAACAACAGAACCCATGTTTGTGTTGATTTTGCGGGAGGGCGGTGGGGGGGGGGAGGGGAGATGGAAGTCTGCTTGAAGAAAATTTTCAACTCAGAGATATTACATTCATCGTGTATATGATTAGAGATGTTATTATGTCAGATAGATACTATTATAATAATACTACAGTAAATGAATTATATCGTGTGTAAATCATACAATAGATTTATGTAAGCATATCATAAACATACAGTTGGACTTCAGGGTGCCCGATTCTTAGCAGAGGTAAAAATATACCCGAAAATGAAAAATGTTGCTGCAATCATATTCGGAGGTAACTGGAACCCAGCCATCCATTCAATTATATTTCTGCGTGGGTGACTCCCAGTTTTGGTATGTTTGTACATTCGAATTTTGGAAATCAGGGTAAAGAAAGTACCAGTGTATGAAGTACTGAAGTACAATGAAAGGTTTAATTATGGCTTGAATTAGATAGGATGCAACAAATTCATGTTGAAAAAAGTACACAACTGAAACTCAACATGGAAGTATAAGAAGAAATTTGTAGGTAAAGTGTTCGGTACATGTCCAGAAAAGAGAAATTGCGTAAGATGATGAAGTGCTGCTGTTAGTGGCATTACGTTAGATGTTATACATGTGTGTGTCGATAGCCGATCTAGATGTCGATAATTGTGGATGATGAATGTTGGTTGGAAGGGCATTAGTGCGGTCAGAGTACATATCTGAACAGGAGTGGTGCGAATGATAACACCCAGCTTAGGCAGTGTAAACGACCGTACCAACGGACTCAACGCCAAATCACATGATGGCATATGGGTGATGTCAGCTGTCCAAAATAAATGTCAAGCTTCGCGAATATTGACCTGTGAATCAACTGTCGGATTTTGAACCAAAGACTTTATGGATATACAAGAGGGCCAAACAGTCACATGCAATATATAATAGCATAAATTGATAGTTTCCCATGTATATTCATACAGTAAACTGCTATCGGTTGACATCTCCATCCAAATTCTGTCTGGATTCAAAAACATTCTCGTACAACAGAATTTTTGGTCGACATCCGGTCCGAATAAACGGCAGTAGTATATAAAGCGTAAGTTTTCACCCGGATGTAGAGGTAATTTGCGGAGGGAATGTGGCGTAAGTAGTGGTTAGGTGCCGGCCATCTTGGAAAATGGCGGCTTTTGGGTGCGGCCATTTTTAAAATCGAAAAAAGCGTAAATGGACGAAGTCTTGAGCCCTATATAGAGGTAATTTGTGGAGGGATTGTGGCGGAGAGGGGTCATCAAGTGCATATAGGTCCGGCAAAGAGGGACTGTATTGAGACTGTATTCATCCGCATGGGAAGAGGGCAGTGTTTTTAGGCGGCCATGTTGGAAAAGGGGGCGTATTTTTAGGCGGCCATCTTGGAAAAGGGGGCGTGATTGACAGGCGGCCATTTTCGAATGTTTTTAGGCGGCCATTTTCGAATGTTTTTAGGCGGCCATCTTGGAAAATGGCCGTGTTTTTAGGCGGCCATTTTCGAATGTTTTTAGACGGCCATGATAGGGGGCGTATTTTTAGGCGGCCATGACAGGGGGCGTGATTGACAGGCGACCATTTTCGAATGTTTTTAGGCGGCCATTTTGGAATGTTTTTAGGCGGCCATCTTGGAAAATGGCCGTGTTTTTAGGTGGCCATTTTCGAATGTTTTTAGACGGCCATCTTCGAATGTTTTTAGGCGGCCATTTTCGAATGTTTTTAGGCGGCCATTTTCGAATGTTTTTAGGCGGCCATGTTGGAAAATGGCCGTGTTTTTAGGCGGCCATGTTGGATAGAAAAACGTATAAAAGGGTATAATTTTTAGGGGTGGGGTGTATTCATTGCACTACCTTACTTATCTGACCTGACCAGCCTGCCTGCCTGCCAGCCTGCCTGCCTGCCAGCCTGCCTGCCTGCCTACCTGCCTGCCTGACCACTAGCCTGCCTGACCACTAGCCTGCCTGACCACTAGCCAGCCTGTCTGCCTACCTGCCTGTTTGCCTGTATGAGACGTGGAGAAGCTTTTCATTTTACCAGTGCAAATTCACCAGCCTATTACACCGTTTTTGACCAGCCTGAGCCCACAGTCATGTAGTCATCCGAGCTAGTTACGCTTCAAAAGTACCGTGTTCGCCTGATTGATGAGATGCAGCATGTGGCCGAACTATGTGATCTGCTTATGGAGGAAAACATACTCCTGAAACAGGGTGTCGAAGATATCATGGCGGAAAACACCACTTCACGACAAAACAGAGCTATCATCGATGGTCTACTGCGCCGTGGCCCCTATGCATTTCTAGCCTTCGTGGAGGCGCTGAAGAAGACGGTAAATGAAGAACTAGCACATCTACTTCAAGCCCACGTTGTACAAGATGATGATATCTTAGTCATGCACAACACCGAAGAGCGTACACCTGCCAAACGCGGTGCACGACCCAAGCGGTCTCGACTAACACCTTTAGAAATACCTCAGCAAGTGCCTGAGCCAGTGAAACAAGAAGAAGAGGTGCAACTTCCTATGTCTGTGCAGCAGATCAATAACATTATCCAGCAGGCCTACCAGACAGCCCACACCAACATTTGGGAGCTCTCAGCCTATTTAACTGTGAGTGTCAAAGACGAAGAAGTACAGGCACATCTTATTTAGATCTCTATCTCTATAAAAATGA
This sequence comes from Hanleya hanleyi, assembly GCA_036873755.1. Lineage (NCBI taxonomy): Eukaryota > Metazoa > Mollusca > Polyplacophora > Lepidopleurida > Hanleyidae > Hanleya > Hanleya hanleyi. Next base: position 10,509 of record JAVTVY010057115.1, on the reverse strand, counting down.
AGCGGGCATTCTCTCTCGTCGATTTTATGACAAAAGAGATGATTACAATTTCGACATCGTAAACTATCCTTTTCTGGATAGTAATATTCCAGTGGGACCTGCATATGGCGTATACATATCTCGCTTAGTAGCATTTGCTAGATCCTGTGTTAGATGCGATGATTTTAATCAACGTCACAAAACATTGTTGCAGAAACTTATAAAACAGGGCTATTCCACCAAGCGCCTCCACTCAAAGTTTCTCAAATTTGGCGATACATATCGCATGCTGATAGCAAAATACGAGCGTAGCATGCAAGATCTATGGCGCCACGTTTCGTAACTTGTGTCTAATTCCGCTTAACCCGGGGCTAGGGGCCGTATGAACCCATGTACTTCAAGAACCTCATGGTACTCATATGAACAGTCACAATCAAAGCGTGACTGAGATACATCATTCTTTAGATGACGACTACAACGAATATTATGGATTAAGAATACTGATCAGCGATACGGATTTGATATTTTTGGAACATCATGATGTCTTGCCGGCTTCATTGAAAACTGTTGACCGCTTCTTTCTTGCAGGAAACAAGCCTATGTTTATGTATATTATGATTGTCTTTTTGAATTTGGTGCTAATACTGTTATATGGAATATGGAATAGGTCTTTGGATTATGGACGCGGATATTCTCTAATGGACGACGGCTGGATTATGAATGACGGACTAGACGCTTGTAATTTTAACGTACCGGCCTTTAACGACAGACCAGCTAGGCATATCGCCTTAACGTACGACACCTGGCTAAAACTACAGACCATTGATTCCCCCCTCGATGCAGTCATTGACCAGCAGGCACGTGACGAAGTGAAATTGTATGTGGGTGACGACATCTTTGTCAGTTGTGGTACATTCAACGACCAGCTCCTGGTGCATATACGGAAATGGAAAATGAGGTCAGATACGCAACAGCGTGTTCCTTGTACTCAGGGTGTCACCTTGAAAATAACGGCGTGGCGGAAGTTGCAGAGTCTCACAGCTATAATTCATGAAGCCCTGTCTACCCAGGTGGCTCAGTATATTTGTAAGAAGTACATCGACACATTCATGGATCATGTCAGACCTCGCATTCGACACTTGCGTATCGAAGCATGTGCAGGCTGTGTGAACAACAGTCCGATAAACATGCATACGTGTCTGGACAATATAATACCATCATACGCGCTGATCACTGAGGCACTACAGGACGTGACCGAGGAGCAAATTGTCCTGGCGTTGGAAGCTGCCTGCGCTCCCAGAATTCCACGTGAACAGATTGCTACCTACATCTACGTGCACCAGGAGCGGAAAGACGATGATGAATTCAAACAAGTCTTGTTGCATAACTATTGAACATTTCAAGTCTTGTGTTGAAAACATTCAGACATTTACCGTATTCCTACATGCTACGTTCATGCATAACTATTGAACATTTCAAGTCTTGTGTTGAAAACATTCAGACATTTACCGTATTTCCTACATGCTACGGTCATTCAAACGCCTTCATAGCGTATAATTGTATTAAAAATTCAATACCCAGAGTTTTACTGTGGTGAAGACGTTCATTCTATTGTGTTAGTCTTGTTGTATAAATATTGCACATTTTCAAGTCTTGTTGCATTGAAAACATTCAGATATTATCGTATTCCTACATGCTATGTTCATTCTCTATGTTCATTCTATGCGCGTTGAAGCGCCTTCATAGCGTATAATTGTATTAAAAAATTCAATACCCAGAGTTTTACTGTGGTGAACACGTTCATTCTATTGTGTTAATAAAAATAGTAGAAAATTCAAAAATGAGTGTTAGTGTTTATTGAGTGTGGTGATGGGAGCTGGTGTTGTGCTTTCAGTTAGAAGTTCTCTTTCGAAAACATTGGTTGGCCCTGAAAAGGGCCTTTGGAAAGTGTTACGACACCTTTACGAGCGGTAGATTCTCTTCACCCCGGACACCTGCTTCCTACACACGGGACACTTGATCTTTAAATGCTGTTCGTCCGTTTCAGTACAGTGGCACGTGTCCCCTATACAGGTTAGGGTTACCCAGCACTCCTCACAAAGGCATAAATGCCCGCACGGAAATAGGACGTACAGGCTTTCCTCGTTGGTACACACGCTACAGTTTGATTTACTTTCTTCCTTATCTAGGGCTTGTTGTAGTTTAAACTTCACAGCGTCCGTGTGATCCATGTCTTCCTGCATTTCAATAATCTGCGCGTTGAGGCGAGTTACCTCTGTCCAAGAGCATGGTGGTGTTGTTGTTGTTGTTGTTGTTGTTGTTGTTGTTGTTGTTGTTGTTGTAGCTGGTGTTTCGGTAGCCTGGGTGTGTGTTTAACCACTCTAGGTCGGGGAGTTCTTCATCATCCGTAGGTACATCCTCATCTTCTTCCATTGCCAACCTCCTGACCTCTTCGTCCTGTTCTTGACTTTGCCGTCTCAACGTAGTATCGGCAATATTGTGTATCCGCTCCAAGCTCGTAATTATTGTGATACCATCGCCATGTTCTTCACTCGTAATCAGCTCTCTATGTTCTCTAGGATCGTTGAATAACCTTCGTCTTGTACCCATGATTGTAGTTGTCAATGAATACACCCCACCCCTAAAAATTATCCCCTTTTATACGTTTTTCTATCCAACATGGCCGCCTAAAAACACGGCCATTTTCCAGCATGGCCGTCTAAAAACATTCGAAAATGGCCGCCTAAAAACACGGCTATTTTCCAACATGGCCGTCTAAAAACACGCCCCCTGTCATGGCCGCCTAAAAACACAGCCATTTTCCAACATGGCCGTCTAAAAACACGCCCCTTTTAAAACATGGCCGCCTAAAAACACCGCCATTTTCCAAGATGGCCGTCTAAAAACATTCGAAAATGGCCGCCTAAAAACACGCCCCTTTTAAAACATGGCGGATTAACCGCCATGTTAACCTTAGCCGCCATGTTAGAGCCATGCATAGCTGTACTCGCATTTGCTAGCGCTGTGTTACCGTAGCCGGTGTAATACGATAAAAAATCCTATTTTTTCTTTTCGATAAACGTGCCTCAATTTTCACGGTCACATTATAAGGCTTTGAGGAAGATACCTGATGTATTTTTACGGAGGAAAACCGATTTATTTCAAGTGTACTGCGTTTTCCATACTACCCTACTCAACGTTACGGGTCTAAAAATCGATAAAAGGATTAAAAATAGCGGGTTCGCTTACCGCTAGCCTTCTGAATTTTTCAACGCTGCACGATGAGTTCCCCTAATTCAAGTTGAAATAAATTTTATACGTCCACTTGCATTTATTGCAAAATTACATCGGTTTAAAGTTGCAAAACAAACACAAAAAATTTCTGCCTAGGCCAGCGCAAAGATGTGATATAAAGATTACGCTGACGTACGCGCGTTACACTATAAATAGCGCGCAGTATTTAGTCATTCATTCACAATTATGCCAGTCTGTATGAGACGTAGAGAAGCTTTTCATTTTACCAGTGCAAATTCACCAGCCTATTACCCCGTTTTTGACCAGCCTGAGTCCACAGTCATGGAGTCATCCCTGGCTGAAGCTGAAATCATGGATATTGACAACTTATTACAAGAGTTCATGATAGATGATCAACTACAACCGCTAGAGAACATCGATATGGTACATGATGAGCCATGGCTGGATGATATTATACAAGACCTATTTAAAGATGAAGAACAACCACAGGGCGGCGATAATGAAGGCCACCCAGGAGCACAAGTCATACCGGATGTTACGGCACTGGAATATCAACGATTTGACCAAATTGACACCGTACTACAAGATATCTACAAACAACAACATCAAACCCAAGCCCAAGACCAAGAAACAGAAAGGGGAAAAGAAGAAGAGATGGGTATTTTACAGCCACAAGCAACAGAAAGAGAAAATGTCTAACAAGACCAAGAAAATAGAAAAAAAGAACAACGAGAAATGGGAGATTTACAGCAGCAGCAGGAAGACATCGTGTACTACACTGGTGTCATAGCAAGAAGACTGGCGCCAAACACAGAATGCAAAGCAGCACAATATTTACGCTGCGTGGAATGTTGTAATAACTACGCCAAATACGCCATTTTCCCCTGTGGCCATCAAGCCTTGTGTATAGGCTGTATACACCGACATGCCCGAATATCAGAGCCTACGCGCGATATCATCCCCATAGTGTGTAAACTCATAGCGTTGAAATGCCCGGTGTGTAGTGTGAGAGGGCAACCCGACCTGGTCCCAACGATGTAACCCCTTACATGTTCCAAAGGCCCTTTTCAGGGCCACCCAATGTTTTCGAAAGAGAACTTCTAACTCAAAGCACAAAAATAACACCAAGTCCTGCACATGCACACACACACCTAGGTAACAATAGGTAAATAACACTGAGTCAATGGAAAAACTTCCTACTAACAGCGCCCAGGTATTAGTATCAATGTACGGTAAACCGAATAATGCCCGTCGCTGATTGGTGGCCTACAAGGTGCCTACGCCGAGGTCCGCGCGACCACCCTTCCTGGGTTAACTTACAATCCGTTCATTTTGCACCAAATTCACCTAGTGTCAATTCCCAGCTTAAATGATTGCATGTATTGATATAACATTACGGTTGGCCCTGAAAAGGGTCTTTGGAACATGTACAGCACTGTATTGGCGCCATTCTGGGTGCCGTCAGAATCCCTTCATTTTGCACCAAATTCACCTAGTCAATTCCTATGTTAAATGATTGCGTGTATTGATAACATTAGAGTCGATGTACACAGCGCTGATTGGTGGCCTACAAGGTGCCTACGCCGAGGTCCGCGCGACCACCCTTCCTGGGTTAACTCACAATCCACATATTTTGCACCAAATTCATCTAGTGTCAATTCCTAGGTTAAATGATTGCATGTATTGATATAACATTACGGTTGGCCCTGAAAAGGGTCTTTGGAACATGTACAGCACTGTATTGGCGCCAGTGATGCATTCTGGGTGCCGTCAGAATCCCTTCATTTTGCACCAAAATTCACCTAGTGTCAATTCCTATGTTAAATGATTGCGTGTATTGATAACATTAGAGTCGATGTACACAGCGCTGATTGGTGGCCTACAAGGTGCCTACGCCGAGGTCCGCGCGACCACCCTTCCTGGGTTAACTCACAATCCGTATATTTTGCACCAAATTCACCTAGTGTCAATTCCCAGGTTAAATGATTGCATGTATTGATATAACATTACGGTTGGCCCTGAAAAGGGCCTTTGGAACATGTACAGCACTGTATTGGCGCCAGTGATGCATTCTGGGTGCCGTCAGAATCCTTTCATTTTGCACGAAAATTCACCTAGTGTCAATTCCTATGTTAAATGATTGCGTGTATTGATAACATTAGAGTCGATGTACACAGCGCTGATTGGTGGCCTACAAGGTGCCTACGCCGAGGTCCGCGCGACCACTCTTTTGTTTTTTGGAGTTGGAGATTGGTAATTATATAGAATATAGAGGACATGATGTATGACCTGATTTGAATTGAATGTGCCAAGTTAGAAGTTCCCCCTTTCGGTAGATTGGGGTGACCCTGAGAAGGGCCTTTGGTTGGCCCTGAAAAGGGCCGTTGAAGTCAATTTGTTTACGCTGTTTTATTCAGGAGGATTTTGCCTGTCTACTCCGTAAAATCACTGATTGAAAAGTACCGGTACGGTTGTAAGGTGTACCGGTGTTGATGTTGTTGTTGTTCTTCAGCGACTGGAAGATCTTGTAGGAAATTGGCTGGTGGGATTCGTGGCAATTCGTCAATATTGACGAATTCCGGCTCTTGTTGTCGTTGTTGTGGTGGAGGAGGATGTAATTCCTCCATCGCTGTCTTTAAATGGATGAGCCAGGCCTCATCACTGACCGTCCTGGCCAGCACGATCAGGGCACGCAGATTCCTGGCTGCCTCCTGAGTGAAATCATTATCCACGTGCCGGCACCATTGCCGCACTTCCCCCAGCCAGAAATCTTTCACAGCCTTTATCATGGTCTTCTTCTGTCTCCGGGCAATCTCCCGCTGTACCACCACCATTCTCCCCGAAGCCCCTGTCGTTGACATTTTCGCCACTCTGCTGTTCATCTTCTTCAATATGTTTTGCTGGTATGTGAAAGGTGATTGGAATGACGCTGACCACGCTCCCGCTGGCTTTATACGGAAATACAGTAGATTTTCATTGGCTGTTTCAACGTAGGTGATGCTGGCTTCATTGGTTCTTTTTAGCGATAGCGGATTGGCTCTTTTTATAGACAGCGGATTGGCTCTTATTCGGGTCTGCTGATTGGTCAATATAGTGGACCCCAACCCTTCCTGGGTTAATTTACAGTCCTTCATTTTGCACGAAAATTCGCACTAGCAAATTCCTATGTTAAATGATTGCGTCTATTGATAACATTAGAGTCCATGTACACAACGCTGATTGGTGGCCTACAAGGTGCCTATGCCGAGGTCCGCGCGACCACCCTTCCTGGGTTAACTTACAATCCGCTCATTTTGCACCAAATTCACCTAGTGTCAATTCCTAGGTTAAATGATTGCATGTATTGATATAACATTGGGGTTGGCCCTGAAAAGGGTCTTTGGAACATGTACAGCACTGTATTGGCGCCATATGTTTATAACATTAGGGTTGGCCCTGAAAAGGGTCTTTGGAACATGTACAGCACTGTATTGGCGCCATTCCTGGGTGCCGTCAGAATCCCTTCATTTTGCACGAAAATTCGCACTAGCCAATTCCTATGTTAAATGATTGCGTGTATTGAGATAACATTAGAGTCGATGCTGATTGGTGGCCTACAAGGTGCCTACGCCGAGGTCCGCGCGACCACCCTTCCTGGGTTAACTCACAATCCACATATTTTGCACCAAATTCACCTAGTGTCAATTGCCAGGTTAAATGATTGCATGTATTGATATAACATTACGGTTGGCCCTGAAAAGGGTCTTTGGAACATGTACAGCACTGTATTGGCGCCATTCCTGGGTGCCGTCAGAATCCCTTCATTTTGCACCAAATTCACCTATGGCCAATTCCTATGTTAAATGATTGCGTGTATTGATATAACATTAGAGTCCATGTACACGTCGCTGATTGGTGGCCTACAAGGTGCCTACGCCCAGGTCCGCGCGACCACCCTTCCTGGGTTAACTTACAATCCGCATATTTTGCACCAAATTCACCTATAGTCAATTGCCAGGTTAAAGTCCATTCCTATCTTTATAACATTACAGCCCGAATCGTCACGGACTTTCACGAAGGGTGAGGGTGGAATAAAAACTATAACGTATACGGGTACGGATAGAGAGAGGTGCGAAAAAAAACCTATAACGTGTACGGCTACGGACTAGGGTTTTTTAATAGACACGAGTCATCACGGACTTTCACGAAGGGGAGAAGTGCATCCCCTTCGTTATATACAGACTTGCCTCGTCGATGTTCAATAAAATTCATGAAAAAACACAAAAATAATGGTTTTTTGGCTTTTTTTTTATTTAAGTCAACAAGAATGTATAGAATATGTACAAATAGAATACATGTGGTATGTACAATAGAATAGTAGTGGTATGTATAAGGTACAAAAAAGTTCTGTCAGGTGTAGGATTCGAACCTACGTCCGGCATTTCGCCGACCAGCACTTAATACCGGCGCCCGGCGGCCATCCTGACTTTTACAGTTTTTAACTGGTGTATCAACAGTCATATAGTGTGTGTGTTCGACATTTTTTCACAAGTCCAAGTAAGTGGTGCTCACACCATCGGCCATCACTTTCCGTTTCGGGTAAAAGAAAGTAAAGGCGTCTCGTTGCTGGATGTACGTCCGCATCTGGTGGTCCACTACCCGAAATCCTCGGTTAGTTCCACTCGCACTGGCCTGGCTTTGCAGCACGTTCAAATACAAGGCTTTGTCGATGTTGGGATCGCGCCGGTTCACCCCTTTGCAGCTAAACTTATTTTCGTCTCCCCCGTAACAGTAATACGTCTTGGAGGAGAGAGCAATCATAGCATCCCCACTCCACTCCAGCTTGAAGAGACCCGGCGTACGCTTATCGTACTGGTAATGGTCACGTGCAGGTAACCACTGGTCCCGTTCCGCTTCATACTCCGCCCGTAACTCCGGTTTCACCAGGGACTCCCATTCCGCATTAGAGACGGCCATGTAGGCCGAGTCCGTATCCATCTCCATGAGTTGCCAGTCTGATGCATTAAAATACACACCCATGAAATCATAGAGAAACTGCAGCATCCTCAGCTTGGCCACATGGTATACCATACATCCAATCTGCAGGGGTAGGTTGTAACGGATAGTCTTCTTGGCTGAACTGACTTCATACGTGTCGTCATCGATGACCTCCAAGGAGCGAAACAGAGGAGAATTCACTTTTTTGCGGGCTTGGGCTGTAGTACAAATGCTCACGTTCACGTGCTTATCCTGATTCGTGACTGTTTTTTCCATAGTAACCATTGCCCGTCAACTTCCAAGATTGACCGATGATGGCCTTACTCGGGTCTTGGTCACCTTGACGACGGGCCGACGTCACGATGTCGGCATTCTCTGCAAAACAGGCGTCGGGTACGTACTGTATCACTTGGTATATTTTGGTAATTTCCAAACCGTGGCTCATGTACCACTGCAGCAAGGGAGTGTCCAGCAAGATTTTCTCGGCCCACATACTGCCAATCAACATCCGTCGAGGTCGAGACAAACACTCGTGTTGCTTCGCATAGGCCCCCATGGTGTCTCCAATATCATCCGGACCCACCAGCGTGTTCTTAAAGATGGGCGGGCACTGGGCGAAGAGGGGCTTGAGAGTATCGGGAACATGCAAATCACATTCGACAAAGCCGTAGAGGTCCCCCGAACGAATGGCGTCGAACATCTGTGGCAGACTCAGGAGTCGCCGACGACTCAACAGGTACTCGCGCTCTTTTAGGAAACGCCGTAAATGGGGTAGGGCCTGGCACATGGTGTGAAATTCACACTCCCACATTTCGATGAGATGGTATCCTCTCTCTTTGACGTAATCTCCGTTCTCCTGCACTTTTTCCCGTAATTCTTCTGCCGATTTCCCACGTCGTTCGTTGAAGCGTCCAGCGCTGAAATGGCATCCGTGGCCGTGCCAGTAACACCCATAAAATTGAAATACGGTCGGTGTCCTACCCACCAGGGCAAACCCATCGACGGGGAGTCGACGATCTCCTATCCGCTTCTCTGTGGCGTTGGTCTGGTGTCGTATATAAATTGCCCGTCGATAGGCTTCCCAATCCAACCACTGATCAGCCAGATGCTTGTAGGGAGTACGTTGCGGTGTAAAATGCCGACCTTCCGCCAACCAACGTGTATAATGGCCACTGGGCATAGGTTGGGCCAGAGACCACAGGTACAAGACATTCGCATCGAATTCGATGATCTTAGCACAGGATTTTCCACTGGGGAGAGTAGTGACGTCCTTCTCGTGATAACGGTGAAAAATAAGACTCGGTCCGCCGACAATGTTCTGCTTTAGACAATCATGCATGTCTGCATCTTTTTGCTGTATCAGCGAGAAGTACGTAGGACACTTGAAAAAGATGGCGAAGCGCCAGACCCGGTAAACTCAAGCACTCCTTGAAGATGTCGACGTGCATCTCGCGACGAAAGAGTTGAACCATTTTCTCGGCTGCTTCCAGGAAAGGAACCACATCTAAGTTATTATACCATATCAGGAAATCTCGCAAGGTCTGCATATGTTGATCGTTCCATACCTGCTGTAGTTCCCGGTACGTGTCTTCTGGACATTCCACTTGCTTCAAATCATAAAAGAAGGCATTCCGTGGTGGCAATTGTGTTTCCTGCAAACGGTCGAGCGTTGGTATATACGTGTAAGGGAACCTCCCTTTGGTTTGTGCACAGTTATACGCCTTGACCCACTGATCATAGCTACAATTAGGAGCTAAGTAGTTCCGTACATCCAGGAAATGAAGTGATGTGGTAGTGAGGGCCATATGATTATTGATCTTCTTGATGATGGACTTGATGGTATTCGCCTGGGCCAAGTAGGGGTAGAGAAATTGCTTCACCATGTTCAAGTCATATCGCCCCGAGTTGAAACCCAGCACCGGTAACTGACCTAGGTATTGTAGGAAGCGCACTTTCAATTTCTGCGCATACGGTTTCGGTAAAGGCGCATCCTGCCACTGCTTGGACTCCGGCTGCGACTCCGGCTCCGACTCGGACTCTTCATCGTCACTAAACGCTACACCCGGTATAGGAATCCGATCGGTCAGCTGGTCCAGTACGTCCTGGAACTTGGACACCAACAATTGCGTACTGGCCGCACTGACTTCCTCTAAATACTCCATCATGCGGGTGATCAACTCATGGGAATCCCCGGTAGACACGAAACAGACCGGTGCAGCGTCATAGCCAGGTACGTTGCTGGAAATGCTGACACTCAGGGAAATATGGCGCTGCGTCCACTGCGTTTTCGCTGAAAAC
>JAVTVY010057114.1:0-31052 GCA_036873755.1 Hanleya hanleyi | reverse complement strand
ATATATTTTCCCTTTGTATTTATTAATTTTCATAATTTATTGAAAGTATACGTATTCATCTACCATCAAATATCCCACAAGCCAGGCAACTGTGGGGTTTTGCACTTATAGACTCCCACTTAGGGAGTCGCACAACAAAACTCCCACCCAGGGAGCTCCAGAAAAGATTAATTCACCCAACCAAACAAACAAGCAAAACAATAATGACAGTTGTGAAAAGTTTTACAAATAGCCCGCTCTATATATTAATAATTAAGTGCGTTCGAAGACTCAAAAGCCCCGTATGACTATGTTGTATTCAATACAGCGCCATCTATGTACACAAGGAAAATGGTGATCTTTGGGCAAAAAAACCACACGAACAGCGAAAATCTGACGAATCAACTCAAGAGAGAGAGAGAGAGAGAGAGAGAGAGAGAGACCTTTAGAGAGAGAGAGAATTAAGGTTCAACGTCGCATTCAGCAATATTTCAGCTATATAGCGACGATCAAACAAAATTCTAAGTAAATTCAAAAACTCGCTAAAACTAATGCGTTAAAACAGGTACAAAAATTATGAACTCAAAATTTCAGCACGCACAGATGCCAAAAACGTTCAAGAAAAATACTACACAAGAAATCTGAAACAATATCAGCTTTAAAACACAGAAATACTCAAAATAATAGACGAAATTGCGAGTACAAATGACTCAATCTGACTATATCCGGGCCTGTGTCCCGTAAACAATATATGTAAATATGAAGTTATAATTATCTGTATATATCGTTCACCATTATTCCTATGTATATATGTATATATTTTTTTCAATTTCTTTCAATGTCCCCATCGTATCTATATAACCGTCAACTGAACTGAAACACGCTATAGTTTAACACAAAGAAGAATGGAAAAAGAGGAAGAAAAAATGATAGAACTTGTAGTTTGACTGAAGTGTTTATGATATATAAACTCGAACGTGTATGCGGGTCAGTCAGGCTGAACCTTGCCGTACTACTTTCGGCTATAATCCTCAATCGTTTTTTATTTCAATCGCTTATATTTTCTCGATTAAAAAACCATTCAATCGCGATATCGCTTTTTATTCGAGAAAATTTTCTCGATTGAAAAACGATTGCCAGCAGGAATAAAAAAACCATTCGAGCAGCGATCGCGAATGAATCGTTTATTTTGAAGAAAAAAAACCATTCCCTCGCGCCTTGGAAAATCGCGACTTCGAGAAAATGTGACGAAATAAACGATTCATTCGCGAACGATAATTGGAAACGGTGCCTAAGTAAACTAACTGGGCGCTAGTTCTTTATATCATCACCATTATCAGGATCTTTACATAATAATGCAATGATCCCGGTTCTTCATTAAAACAAATATTTACAACATGTGTATAAGTATCGCCAATAATTGGCCAGCATGTCATATAAAACTCGGTCGATAAACGTCTCCATTTAGTGATTTATTATTTGACGTATCTTTCAGTGCACAGCACAGTTCATCTTTCATCATACCTCCCTCAAACACATCACTATCAACTTCATCTAAAGAAGGTAAACGGACAAAACCTGTCATCTGTATCGGTTTCCCGTCTCGTATACAATTCAGCATAATATTGTCGAAGACAACCAGAGATTTCACTTTGTCGCATATGGCATACCGAAAGAGAGCTGTGACATTTAAAATTTTTAAACATTTTCTTTTGGCCTCTGCCACTCTTTCGCCTAAGAAAATACTTAGACGGCTTTTCATTCTCCTGAAAATGTACCGCCTTGGCCATAATAACAGGTCCCCCTTTCTACTATCGACGTCGAGTTTATAAAGCGTTTATTGTGGATTTAACATGATTTTATCGTTGTTCATAACATGGTGAGATTTGAACCTATTCAATTCTGAATTAAGATCACGAAGTTTTTTCTTCCTGCACCTGGCTTTCCCGAGCGAAAATTTGAGAATTTCTTCTTTAGACTCATCTTCAATCTGCTTCAATTACGCGACCACACCTTTCCAATTGCCGTTATAGAAAAGTTCAGAATACAATTTTTCAATTCTCCCATCAAATCCGATCGTTCTAACTAAACATTTTAAATTTCCAGCAGTCACGTCCCCAAGCTAAACAATCAGCAAAAGTCATGTTGCAAAAGACACGAGAGTGATCCAATATAGCCACATGAATAACTCTCCTAGCCAACACGGCCTGTGTTCGACCGAAGGACAGTTGTCTATTTCTGCTGGCACCGATGTCATGGCTTCTTGTAAAAGCTCTGTTTCTTGTCAAGGTTCCATCAATTGTCCGTCTCGTTAAATTTAAATATTTTCTTCTTCAGAGTTGTGATCATCGGCCCCTCGTATGGAAGTTGAGCGAAGAGGCTCACAGTCGGTCCCTCAGTCGGACCCAGATATGTCACGCGTAGGTTTCTCAGCCTGGTCGACTGAGGGCACATCACCAGCTAATTTCGGTATTTTATCACCAGCGGTTTAGCCGAAGACACGGCATCGCCAGTTACCCCATCTTCAAGCACATCAGCATTAATCAGCATCTCATCTACTCTCATTATCACAATCCTCTTCGTTATCACTTTCCTTATCACCCGCAAATGATTCTGTTTCATTAGGAATCTCATTCTTGACCTCCTCCATTTGTCATTGAACACACACCAAAATCACTCTCGCTTGAATTGTCCAGCAGATCTATCTGCCTCTCTAATCACTTCCTGAAACAACATTCATTTCCAGCGAAGGACCTACATTTTTCACTCTAGTCCCGTTAGACCACACTCGCGCCCAACATTCAGAGGAATTGTGTGAAGGAGAACAACAAACTACATTCCATCATGGGGGGGGGGGGGTTCATCACAATTGATACACGATTAATGAACTTTGTGCCGTTTCTGTCCACATTTTGGACATTCCTGAAGTTTTCCGGGATAGGTTGACATAACCAAATCGCCATTCAAATGTTCAGCACATACTTTTATTGTTGACATTAGAATCGGTATATCCGTATACCAGTCTGAACCTTAAGCAAATCTGACCAGGAGAAAAGTTGGTTCGTTGGTTCATTGTGCTGTGACATTCAGATACGATAAGCTCGACAGAGTAATATGCCACTCCACATCGCCTATGTAGAAATCCGCTCTCATAAGTAAAGCATTGTGCGTCCATCGGGTTCTCACTTTTTGGAATAAAATCTTTTGTTAAGCGCTGTTATACCTTCTTAATATCAATCGTACTTACCAGAGCATGTAGGAAAACTCCTTGATATGCATTGGAAAACGCCCACTCAAATTATAAAACCCTATCTGCTCCCCCATTTGGATATGTCGCTTGCGGGATCTAACCGGCTTGCAGTAACGCACGTGTCAACCAATCCCGAGAACTATTCATGGTGAACATAATCGTAGGTGCTTTGTGGTTGTCTCAGCCGAAACACACGCCAAGCTGTCGGGGAATCGTCTGATGTTGCAACCCTCCCGCCAGGTTGGCACTATAATGCAGGATAGAATTACTGGCTGGTCCTTGGCGTCAGTAAGATGCCACATAGCGACATATACGATTGGGGAGCATTGATAGGATATTCATTTATGAAGAGTGGGGAAACTCCACACTCTCTTTCGTTGTAATAGACACCGACAGTATTCGAGACGCCTTCGCAGCCGAGTTGTAACTGATCGTCTTCGAAATTTTGGAAAGTACAACAGGAACAGGCTAACGCCCGACAGGAAATCAGAGCAATACCTATCCTATAGGGATAAAATCCGTACCAAACTCTACCAGAATAAGCAAACTATAGCAAGTTCCACACTATGTGAAATCCAGATTTAACACAGCGTTGTTGTTGTAAACACGCAGAATGTCAAATACACGTCTTCACTCCTCGACCGTCGAACTCATTCTCCTATTGTCGGAGTGTGTAATCTTCTGTAGTGTCCCCCTCTGAACACCCTCTGACTTTATTGGGGTGAAATACATCGTGCATACATGCGTATTCAGTGTGTATCAAGTTGTATTGTGACAGGAAGCGGGTATCATGCCTACGACAGAGATTAAGAATACGTCTAGAACATCTTATACTTTAGCTTTGAAAAAGTTGGAAGTATCTCCAACGAAACGTCAGCTCCACAGCAATAAAGAGTAGCCTTGTGTAGCCTTGTGTTATATACGCCGACTTATAAATGCCTATCAAAGAAATCTTATACTTCAACGAACCAATTACGTTCTAAACTATTTGACAAGAGCACGGACTAGGGCGTATTGTTTAGCTGTGAAAATCTGAGCTCGCTCCGCTCCTGTTAGTAACGGGAGATGCTGTTTGTCCAGTAGCCTCCACACAAACGCTACCAGCTGCAGCTTTAACCGCAGTGCGAGCAGAGAGTGTATCCGACATAAGATGTACTATCTGATGCGATGATAATGGGTTTCACTTATCAATATAAAATTAATAGAATATCTGCTTAATACATTAAAACACCGTGTAGTTAGCTCGATTTCTGTTCTTTACAGACTTTGCAGTTTCCCCTGACCTTATATTGCCAGGTTATAAAGTCACGCTTTTCAAAACTTGCATGAACTCAACTTTGATTTACAGTTAGAAATCAATCGTTCTTGATATACTGAATGTTGAGCGTACAAAGTACGATAATCCAGTCTGAACTTGTTATTTAACGACAGCGCGGTGGGTATCCAGGCTTGAAGTACGGTACACAATAATACCTCCGAGACTCAAAGCACAGGCCCAGAAAACAAGAGCTTTGGGGGGTGTGGGAGGCGGTATTATGGAGAAGTGTCGTAATATGGGGTCTCTATATACAACCCCATGCTTTATATAAATCCACATCAACGTGTGCAACAAAATACATCAGCATATTCTGCAAGTATCACTTTATATATTCCCGTCGTCAAATTAGTAAATTTCTGCAATTTTTTACCTTTGCCGGGCGATTCAAAATCCAACGTAACTGTCCATCCATCTAGGAACAGTGACATTATGGCGGGCTTCGTTCTCAATTCTGATTGGTCAGTCGCGACACGCCTTCAGCAAAAGAGGTCAAACACTGATCAGCTGTCGCGACTGACTAATCAGAATTGAGAACGAAGCCCGCCATAATCTCACTGTTCCTAGATGGATGGACAGTTACGTTGGATTTTGAATAGCCTGGCAAAGGTGAAAAATTGCACAAATTTACTAATTTGACGACGGGAATATATAAAGTGATACTTGTAGAATATGCTGATTTATTATTTATATAACAGTGAAATCCTTATATTTTCTTCACTCTTAAAAGTGATATTTTCATTGCAGTTAGATAACACTTTTGCAGTTAGATAACACTTTTGTTATCTAACTGCTGAGTACATGTGAACTCTGACCTGACAGTGACGTTGCCGGAACTACTTCTTTCACTACAGTACTTTCATTCCGAGAATGCTTGCCAACAATTCATAACCCTTCAAAACTTTGTCATGGAATGAATATATATACAGATCATTTCATATAAAATTCAATATATCTTTTATTTAAGTGTTAGCTAACATATCCACGCAGCGCTGGTACGATCTATAAAATACTTTGAGTGATCGGCCTCAATCGTCGGTCGATCTGTCTCAATATTTGGGCGAAGTTTTTTCCACTGGTCTTGCACGATTTGGCCTTGGACGATATGACCTGATATCGTGATGTCAGGTCTATTTTTAGACTTTCGCAGTAAGTGAACTTTTAGGCTCCTTCGACATAAAACAACAGTTGTTACGTCAACCAAGAATGCACAATTAATACTGGTATGAGTAGAAATAAAGTTACTAACCACCTTGGGTCCTATAGACTTTCGCAAAGATGATGCAGAAAAGCGTGAAACCCGCAAACTGCGATGGGCTGGCTTTCTGCATGTTCAGTAGGAAAACGCTTCAGTTACGTTCGAGCCCAAAGATATATGCTGCATAGCGGTTTCCACATACAGTTACCCAGACGGAGAGCTTGAAGTTGCAGTTTGTCGTGTTTATCCGACCATGCGTGTTCGGCACAGTCGCGAGTCGAGTCAGCAGTGTTGTGTTTCTGTTGCCCGTTCTTCCGGTTTCACTTCAGGCAATTCAACTGAACCGAGATGTAGACAGCTATCAACAGGCCCACGTGTCACTGTCCTTCGTGTGAACTTGCCTTCCTTTCACTGTCGGGTAAACTGAAAGTCTGTAAACTCTTCTAAATTCAAGAAGATTTTTTCTTCTCGCTTCGATCGCGATCTTTCGCCGCTTGATTGACAGTTGCACGTGACTTCAGACGGGACTCTTCCATTCCCATTGGCTAATGTCTTTGTATTTCTCCGCGGCATAAACAAAATAAAATCCGACCTAATTTGTGTTAGAAAATTACTTCAAAAGACAGCCCACGGTGTCTAATATTACAAAATTGATAAAAAAAATAATGTTCTATAAATAATAAATAGAATATTGCACTGTTGAGTTTGAATAGCATAAATATTTGTTCTCGTGAAAGGTGGAAGGATAACCCACTCGACGCTTCGCGTCTCGTGGGTTATCCTTCCACCTTTCACTCGAACAAATATTTATGCTATTCAAACTCAACAGTGCAATATCCTCTATGTATTTTGTTCGGCGGTAAACCGTTTATTTCTCGATTTACCCAAAGTGCGTTTCACACCTTGATGTGGATTTATATAAAGCATGGGGTTATATATAGAGACCCCATATTTCGACACTTCTCCCTAATATCACCTTCCACATCCCCCAAAACTCTTGTTTTACGGGCCTGTACTCAAAGCTAGCGACTGTCTGGAACTGACGACGTGATGGGCCATACAAGTTTGAAAAGCTTGCTGACCGGCCTCCATTAGACAACTCATTTACAGTCATCAGGTATATCACCCTGCCAGTCGTACATATGTATATCACACCCACGGCTTTCTCGGATTTGTTTCTGCCACATATCCGATAGTACATGGGTTCAAAGATGATTGCCCACTTCTCGATCCTACTCTACAGTTAAAATCGGGGGTAAATGTTAAATCACCAGGTAAGATACATCTTTCTGTCTTTGAGACATAATTCAGTTTTCGATTGATCTGTGATATTTGTTGACTTTTTATATACTTGATATTTTTATTTCATATTCGGTGCCATATATAAATAATAATACGGCTTCGAAACAACCCGTAATATTTAATTATATCGGTAACGTGCGCAATAGGTATAATGACCAATTGTACATTAATATTCCATTACACGCATCTGGTCAGTCGTTCATTGTTCAGCTATCTTCCATTAAAGAATCTCCGCGTCCATGATCCAAGGATATAACAACATTAGCACTAAATTAAAAAGACAACATCAATCATAGTAGACATACACATACATGCAGGTTACTTTCCTGCAAGAGAGAAGCTGTCAACAATTTTCAATGATCTCGGTCACGCTTTGATTATGCTTGTTCATAGGAGCACCATAACAATCTTGAAACTTATACATGAGCTCATACGGCCCCTAGCCCCGGGTTAAGCGGAATAAGTCACGAGGTACGAAACGTAAGGCCAAAGATTCTGCACGCTGCATTCGTATTTTGCCTTCAGTAAGCGATATGTATCGCCAAATTTGAGTGGAGGCGCTTGGTGGTATAGCCCTGTTTTATAAGTTTCTTAAATAATGTTGTGTGACATCGATTAAAATAGTCACATTTAACGCAGACTCTAACAAATGCTACTAGGCGAAATACGCCATGTGGAGGTCCCACTGGAATATTACTGCAAACCTCGTCACTTAGAGCTCCGTAACTATGCCATCACATATAATACCGTTCTTACGGTGGCTGCAAATTTAGAAGATGCATTCTGTCTTGAATGATGCAGAAAAACGCTAGCACAGGCTGTTGGTTAATGACGTACAAGTGAATGACGTATTTTCCTACATTTGAACTTTGGTGCATTTTAATAAGATAACCGGATAAGTTCTAGAATGGTATATATGAAGTTAACTGAATAAGTGATTACTCACAAAATTAATTCACGTTCCAAAGTACAGTACTTTTCTATTGTGAAGGTAGCAATGGCGGACACAGTGATTTCCACTGTTCAACATTCAATCCAGCTCCTAAACCCAAGGTTTATCAACATCTCTGTAACCACCTTCATGGATAGAATGGCTCGATACTGAAAAACGGTTTGTTAAATATTAGTGCGTACATCAATTTTTTTCTCATTCTTTATAACAATACTTGTGTTGAATGATTTGAAAAAGATGTGTGACACGTGTTGAAGATGACATTGGGGGATAAACGTTTCTCGGAAAATGTGTTCAAAAATGCGCAAATCAAAGTTTCAAGAAAATGCACTTGAGGAAAGTGCATATCGTTGTATAAATGAGAATATCTCTCCCCCCCCCCACCCACATTCCTGAAATTAAAAATCATGTTATGCCAGTACTAACATTACATTTGTCGAATAATTAACATCATGAAATCTTTTTAATCACATACCAATTAATGTGTACTTTGTGCAACTACCACCCCCACACCCAAGCAACGTGTGCTTTAATGTGCACCATAATGTATAAATTCAACATTGCTAAATCTGTGATCAGTTAAAACATACTTTTATTTCAATGTGAGGGTATCGAATCACGACGTGCTCAGATGAAACTGGTGGTAATCACAATCATGGAGATAGAAAGAAATGAAATTACCACTATCTGTTCTGCCAAATCATCTATGTGAAGAAGCCTTTATTTCTTCATCATGTTGAAGCATGCAACCGAACATTGGATGATGTGATGAATTTCACCAAAGATAAAAGCACAAATGGGAGCCTGTTGCACCTATCACGGTTAGCAGCAGCACTAGGCCTACACATGTATACCTACTTATCATTTAAATAAAGGATAAGATGCAGCAGTATGGAAGGAAAGTGTAATCTGGATAGTTAAACTAAAGAGTTGACGGCACTGATTACGGTACAGACGCCACTCCAAATGTTGAAACGATTGATATGGCAACAACTGTGAACAAAGCTGAGGCACGGTTGAATTCCAGACAGTAACTCAACATAATGTCCCGAATGTCACAAGCATTATCATTAAAAATATGTCAGTCCACAGATAAGATAAAAACCACAAAGAACAGGATCCCAGATTCATGCAGGCCGACATCGTTATTCTGTTGCTGAAGACACTGAAAAGGGAGTTTATGATTCCATTACGTGGAGTTCAGCATCCCATCCATGTTAGGAAATGTACGATGGGCACGACCACGTTGTGGAAAGCGAGGTGCAAGATTGCCAGGATCACACGCAGTGGCGCAGTGGCTACCCGGGTTACCAGTGTGATCACTTGAAATCCTGAGTTTCGTGAAGCTGTGTTGACTTGTCATATGACGGAGAGAAATTGAACGACACTTCAAGTCATCCTGTTAATCCCTGTTCAATGAATCAGGTCATTCCGTAAGCTCTTTGCTTGTTGAAATACCCAAATTACAACATACAAAGGATGGACGTTGCATAGCATTTCCACCGTGATTGGCGGTGAAAACGCTAACGTACTAGTGTCAACTTTGACGACCGTCTGTTATTGTCGTCCCCATTTCATATGGAGATAAGATCCGGTTTGATGGTAAGTTTAGCCAGAACTGATCCTGTTGAGTTAAAAAAAATCTACATGCGCATGTACTTAAAAAAAGAGGTTAAATTGCGAAGAACTAATATCGTTGATTATTCCTTCATTCATTATTACAGGGTGGGGGCTAGAAGGGAAATTCCAGATCATATGGTTGATTTTTAGAGCATTGTTTGCTGCACTGATAATATTATCCAATGATTGAGTATCGTTCAGATCCACACAGCAATCAGCAAAGTTGTTACGATGTAGGATTACAGGATCAAACTGAATGCTGCCGACACTGAGCGTACATACTTGGCATTTAAAACCCTGACTGAACACGGATATAATGCTTCATTGGAGGCATAATGCTATAACCTAATCAAAACCTGACCGACGAACTTGTACATAGTCAATTCTTCTCTTTTATTTATATCTCCCTCCGCTCTCTCATTGTTGTTTATTTACTTATTTATTTCTTTATTTTAAAATACAGTGCTTGTAAACATCTTAAATGAAATAAGAAATGTAACGTGAAATTAAAATAAAACATTGAGTTGATGGGCCGCGAAATCCGTATGGGAAGCGGCCCTTAAACTACAATTTCAATAATCAATAATGCTATACTAATCATACTTTCCACCAAATATTAGTAGCGAGGTGCACAGAATATATTTAAACTCAATCTTACCATATAGGACTTGGTATGTAATATTATGCCCAACCACCACAAATACGTAATGTTCATATGCATGATCAGCAGCATAAAGTTAATGGCATCTTAATATGTAATAGTTGTAAAGTTATTGGATGTGTATGTGAGTATGTAAAGTTAAAGTGATGTAGGCATGTAAACCAAACAATTGGTTTATGATTTCAGATAAGAATAATCCACACACAAACTTGCCCAGCTACCAGAATCGGGAACCATACATCAGTCCATTTGTTCGGAAGTGTTCTCACCTCTTCAACACGGAGTATTAGAAAAAAACTAATGATCATGAACCAGTATCAGAAGAGATCCATTTTGTACCTGCTGGATGTGTCCAACTTTTCGCCATATTAAAATCACTTCCGGTTTGATAGTTCTAGCAATTGTGGTCTGACGGAAAAAAATCCAACCAAGACAGTCATTCTCCAACAATTTACCAAATGTTATTCGACGTCGGAAGATATTATGATTCGTCCGGTCGAAGTTTGTTATCTAGTCACATGGTATGTGGTTTGGTTTTATTTACCAAAGCTACGCCGTTTTCTTGAAATTCGGTTTCCGTTTCCCGATTTGGAAATAGGTATGTCAGTCCGATTTTCAATTTTCTATTTGTAAACACTACAACGAAAATAGGTATCGGTATGAAATATTCAATTATCATGATGAAGCTGGAACACGATACAGAGAGGTTCCAATCAATTGGCTGGTGAAACAAATAACTCCTGCTGGCGCGAAAATTGGCTGTCGAATAAAATATCCATTTGGGCCTCAGGTGGAACAGACTTCATGTTCACATCTTTTCTCTTGCAAAAACAACACTTTGCCCTTGACCTTCCGACACGTGCAAAGGGAAGGAAAACGCAGTCCCCGGGAACATCTGCTGTGGTGCTGGAGGCGTAACCTTGGGGGTTGCCGGTTCATTGTTTCGAGCAGATCTGTAGAACCGCCCTCTACATCGTGGGTAAATCGATCCATGCCCAATCGAACTGTGAAAAATATAACTTTCTTGTTTGGCCTGATGGTGCAAGTCGCACACACAGTTCGCATTTCACCTTTCCAAAGGTGGCACTCATGTTGACAACAGCCGATCATTCAAACACTAATCGGTTTCTCTGATGCCTGCAACATGAGAGATCTGAATTAAAATTAACAAATAAAAACGTTCAAAGGTGGACTTGAAGGTAGAACAGTTATCCAACAGGTATGCATGTATACTGTGACTTTTGTCACACTCTGATTAGAAAATATAAATATTATTTATAATTTTAATTGTCATTCAAGACATTTTGAAGTTCTGTTATGCTTCATAATTTCGACGAAAATAATCTTAAGTGATTATGTTCGTGTCAATAACATGATTCGAACTCACAAAAATCAAGCGTGGTTCACCGAAGCGTACGAACTTTATACCACACGGCCATTGGCGCAATGTATTTGGTACTGTAACACTTCGTGCCATCTTGCAAAAATCAACGAACACTTCTTGAACCAAAATAAAATTAACACAATTGAAACATGATTATATAATAACGACATTAATATAAGAATGAGTATATTCTGACCCTGGTACAGAACGGTCCTGTGACTGGTGACATGTGAAGCTTGTCGGACGTACTAGGAGATACTTCATTTCAAAGGCCGGTAGGTTTCTCTGGGCAGATAAAACCCAAACAGCGGCGCGGACTTTACAACATTTTGCGCCAGGGTTGGATTCGGTGATATAAGCATGTGGTATCACCAATCAACCCTGGTGTTCATGTTTTCGATGAATAACGTTAGACACAAATTGTTTTCGTTATGCACATTCATTATGAATCTATCAGATAAACTGTCGATTTTTTTGTCTGATAGTTTTTCAATATGAGCGACTGCATTTACATACTTTCGAATGTCTCGGGCTCTACAGTAGACAAATCGTACTTCGATAGTTAATCCACTGCAATAATTTACTTACAGTTAATGATGCATCAGTTCAATAAGTTCATTTTACATGTTTATTTCCAGTTATTTCTGTGTATACGTGTGTCGATACATCCTATGGGCATTCTCACAAACGATCAGGCCTTTTTCCCAAATTGAATGTCTCCATTGTTTAAGTATCCCGGACAGTAAATATTTGCGGCAGAATTATATATGAGCGTGACAGATGGACGTTGACCATGTCATAAACAACACATGAACTTGAGGACATAGAAAATAACAGATCCCTAGGTGGTAAATGTATATTGATTCTGTCAGTGAACCTTTGTTCTCTGAGGGCAGTTCTGGTCGTCCAGTTTTAACAATACCATCGACTAATTAACCACATTAAGTAAATTACTGTTACTCAGCCAGACCGTTCATACAGAAAGTGGACGGTTAATACATGATCGCATGAGTATAAACCCGACTCGCCTGATATCAGGCCAAATAAATTGGTTAAACGGCTTTTTCCCCCAGGGTTTGATGTCAACCCAAATGGGTGCACGAGTGGGAGAGAAAACGAATCGCATATTAGCAGGTTGTGAAACATCTATGTATTTACTCGACAAAGGTATATAACAAAACGTATTCAAAATGCTTGGAAAACAACATGATTAATGGTACAACCACTGTCTAAGGGATTGTATATATATGTAGGTTCAATGTGAATATTCAACCATTTGTCCATCGTATGAGATATTTCTGTTCTCCAAAACTGTTCTTGTTGCCTCTGATGTCGATGTATAAGCAGGAAATGACAAAACTTCAATAGAACTGTTCTGTTTAAACATGGCAACTGATAATTTGACTCGTACAATTAACTCCCCAATTCATCCCATTGGGAGACATGCAATCATTCTTGTCATATAGACATCAAGGTTGGTTTGTACCGTTTTTGGACAAAAGCTGTTTCATCAATTTCGGGAAATGGGATTCGCATTCACTACCGGCGATACGGTTTTTTAAAAAATCTTATTTCCTCGCAGTGAAACTCTATCCCGAAGATTTAAATGAACTGATTACATTGTATTATATATCTTTATCGAGTAAATACAGTGATATTTGCACATCGCGCTAACAAGCCGTTTGCTTTCTAACACACGTGCTTCCATTTGGGTTGGCGTCAAATCATGTGCATTGAATTCAAGTCATTTAACCAGGTTTCATATTCACCCTTCAGCTTTCTATTTTGATAAAGGGCTATTAACGCCAGGGCGTATTTGATTAATTATGACTGATTACACTATGTAACTGTCCTGTATATCTCTCCAGGGAAGGCTATGTTATCACGGAAAGGCTATGTTATCACGGATGACAAGTTCCAGTTCTGTTCAACAATTCCACTATGTCGTCCCCAGGGTACACGTAGCCAAGGCAACAGATGAAAACATGGTGTGTCTGCCTGAATACATCAGTAAGTTTAGATTGTTTGCTTGACAAATAAGAAAAAAAATTGATGGTAAGACATATTCTTCGTCATAAAATACGGGTTTGGCGCACAAATTACATCGTTGAATACTCATCCACTAGAGCGGTAGCAAGGTTTTGTAGTGGAAACTTTGTATTCTAGGGTTTCTCTCTATGGCCGTAAGGTGCCTTATACACAGATCGGTTGAAAATATATTAGATAGCTAAGTCGAACACAACATGATACAGCTCGTGCCCTCGGAAGTCGCTGCAAATTAGACAGAAAGCACATAATCATCATCCAGATGGTTACATAAATCAAAGTGCTCGATGCCTAATACAAGAAAATTTAGATTTGAGTTTTTAATCGACGCCGTACGCAGTTCATTTTGCTCGCCGACCAATAGCAGCACAGCCAGTCTGTCTACCAGACCACGTTAAAGCGAGGAAGGTCATATTTTTTGTTTCATAACTTCTCCAAGTTGTGTGATGTACTGAGCAGGACTATAAATACAAGAAGATGTCTAAGAATGACAGAAATACACATAAAAAGACAATGCCAGAAATAATCGGCAGATTTGCCGAAAGGACATCCGTAATTGGGCCGTCTTACATTGCCACTTGTAAACATATGATCTCCAAGTTTATTTGGACAATTTTATTTCTAGTTGCGATTGCGATGACCGTATACATGGTTGTGGGAAACTTTACGCGTTACTTTGACCGGCCCATCAAAACGCTTGTTTCAATCGGATACCAGCCTCTGCCTTTTCCCATGGTGCTTATATGTAATTCCAATCCTATAAGGAAATCAAAACTTGACCTAGCTGAAGAGGACTTGAATGTGTTTTTAAGGTCGCTGGACCCTTCGGCATTTTCCAGGAATTCAACAGCCGACGAGGTAAGTGTAACTCAGTTTTCAGACTTGAAAAATACTGAATAAGTGTCCGCCATTTTGAGGAGCTGTGCCCATTAAACCAAGAGGATTAATTATAATTAAACATTCAGAAACCGATTAAATTCTCATCCTTATTGGTCCTGGGGAGATATGCCTGATGGTTGCCGTATGACGTGAGTTGACAGATACATATTTGTATTTTATATAGTATTTTGATTATATTATATGTTTATCTCGTTTTGGTGTTACGTTTTCATAATTTCATAATTTTCATAATTTCATAATTTTCATAAATTATAAGCGTCTGGTCCGTCATTCATTATTTAGCCGTCGTCCATTGAAGAATCTCCGCGTTCATAATCCAAAGACTTATTCCAAATAACAGCATTAGGATTTGTATTCAGTACCGTTTTAATAAGGTCTTTCGAAAATGTACGAGGAAATTTTTTATGGACGAAGACTGGCTACTGAATGTTGGATCAGGTACTTGTCATCTTTTTCATTGTCAGTAATTTTAACACGCTATCATTGTCGTTCACTGAAGTATCAGCTATCTTGTTGATTTTTTTTCTATTTGTACATTTTTATTCGAAAAACCTACATGATAATTGCATAAAGAATCACTTGATGTGGAATAAAATAGATTTGGTCACATTTGTTCGCAGAAAAGCAGACATTATCTTGTGGAAAGACGAAAACATCACTTCTGATACCCCCATATGAACGCCATTTTGAATATATCCATGTACTCTTCTCGCAGATTATGCAAAATGGCTAAAATGATCCCAGTATGATAACCAACAACTTAATAACTACTGCTTTTGGTGACAAGCTACCAGGACATTACGATCAACAGTAACAAAACACGATTTTCAGTAACATTCAACAACAAGATACCAAGCTACTGCTGCTTAAACAGAACATAAAGATAGAGTTAAGTTGTTCGTATCTGATTTAGTAATCTCTAGAATCAAGAGAGAGAGAGAGAATTAAGGTTTAAGGCGTACAGGAATATTTCAGCTTTTTAGCGACGATCAAACAAAATTTCAAGTATTTCAACAAAAAACAAGTCAACAACCCAGCAATCCAGAAGTAATCACAACACACCAAATACATGTGCATATATTAAAACTTATACAACAAACCGATTTCTCTCAAATAACCTAAAATTCAATCTCCATTTACCCGACTAAACAGATCTTCTGCTTAGTGCAGAGCTGGTTAATTTAAAGAATCTCTAACATTCTTAAAATCTATATAGTCGATCAGAATATGTTTCACTTTGAGAACTTCGTGGCATGGAATACACCTTTTTTTTCTTTTAGTGTAAATGTTCGTGAGTTAATCTGGTATGGCCGATTCTACATCGCCTGATCAAAGCTTGATCGAAACGTTTCTGGCTACTCAGATGAGTAGAGTTTTTTTAAACTCACGCAGTTTGTTATTATCCACAGCATCCGTGAAGATTGAAACAGCTTTCTCATATGAGCACAGATAGATGGTTTTAAAATCGCTATATGGAATTCCAACAGGATCAACCTGATTATCTAGGGCTGCCTTAGCCGTTTCATCAGCTTCAGTATTTCCTTTGATGCCAACGTGGCTGGGCAACCAACAGAACCCAACATCAATCTGTTGATGAAATCTACGGTCACATAATTGTAGAATCTTCAAGATGGTTTAATCGCTTGAAGCCATGAAATCTACGGTCATATAATTGTAGAATGATCGAGATGGTTTAATCACTTAAAAGCATAACAGTGAATCTGAAAATATGACATATCTAGTACACCCAATACCTTCTGAAGCTGACAATAGAGCTTTGGCTTCGACAGTGAAAATCGAACTTTTACCTGCAAGTCGACATGTTTCAGTTTCGGAACTAAAGATAGTAGCGCATGCTACTCTCTCATCATATGTAGAACCATCTGTATAAACAGCTTGATGCCATCTGTATTTTGTCTCAGTATGCCAAATTCACGAGATGGCTCTTGTCTGCCTTTTTATATTTCGTCATTGTAATATCTACTTTTGGTCTGGTTAGCTGCCATGGTGAAACTGGCAAGAGCTTATTAGGTAAAATTTGACTAAGCTTAATACCAGCTGCTACAATGTGTGGTTTCATACGATTTCCAAGAGGTGGAATAATGGAGGGTGTCTACAAAATATGCAAATCCACGTATTGAGGGTTGTAAACAGACTTATATGCAGGATTTGAGCAATTAGATCACTAGAATCGATTTAACTTCTGTGTTACTGTTTGAATAGCAACTTGGTACCCTTTGTGTTCTGCTATTGTTTGCCGCATTGTCGTGGAAGCTTATTATAGAACAGTCTTTACCTAAATCCCTACTTCATTGGAATGTGGACCAATTAACTTCCTTTTTGTATTGTAATACCAGGAAAACAGGTGACCTAACCTATATTTAGTAGTAGTTACAAGGAACAAGATAGATACTTCTACAATGTACGATAATGATACTGTGTAATAGTTATTGGCAATGGAATTATACAAGCGTCTGATCTGACAGTCAGGAGTTAGCCATCGTCCATGAAGAATATCGGAGTATAGGTGAGCGTATACATAACAGCAAGCAACTTCATTTGACATCAGATTTTATAATGGTTTCTTGGTTTGTTAATGACATGAGCATGACAGCTGCTGGGGATCAAAATAGTGGCTGAACATTGGATCAATGTATGACCTCTGTGGACATTTGCATATAAAGTGCATTCAGTGCCAGATTTACAGCCATGCCATTCAGTGATTTACAGAAAAGTGATTTTAGGTCCTAGTGTATGTACATGTATATATATATATACAGACTAAATGATCACAGTATAAACTGCCTTTGTGTATGGTAAATATAGTACTAGAAAAAAGTCATGACAAACTCGGACTGATTGATTTCGCTAACTAGTTTCACTGCTTTCAGCAGTTTATCAAAGCATCGTTTATTAAATTTAATATGATTGCGGTTCTATTTATGCATGTGTGTTGTACACAAATGGTTATGGTGGTCTTGGCGACATAATTCACATGCATAAGATTACAAATAAACAAAACGGAACTAATAAAAGGGTATTTAAGATATAACAACAATAATAATAAGTTAGGGGAATAAGCAAATCGATCAAAACAGCTTATACACTGGACAATGGTGTAGACCTGTATGAGGTCTAGGTTTCTGGTTTCGACATGCTTATTGCATTAATCTTTGCTATACACTGTATAGAAATACCAATCAAGGAGAGGTCATTCTGGTCTAGACTTGCTTATTATATTAGTTACTGTATACTATTGCCAATTAAGGAGAGAACATAATAGAAAACATTGATTTGCTAACCACATTCATTTAAATTATGGGTAAAAGTATTACCTAATTATGAGATTGCGAAAATGAAATAGGAAAAACATGTCAAATCTAATGGCAAATAAGGTTTCGTATATATACATATATGGTTTTCACACAGACACTGGCCTTGCAGATTTTAAAACCACTGACATAGATACATTGATTCAAATATATCTCCAGGAGCTACAGGTAACAAGATAATGTGACTTTTTAGTGCCGATCGAATAAACTTTTTGAAAACCTGGATCGATTCTTTCCAAATTTGATGTGTGGGTACCCTGTCTGAAGATCTGGCTCGGGATTGTTTTTTTCTGTCGATCCAGGTATAGGTGGCACCGCCTGGGGGCCAATTTAAAATTACGAACCTGGGCAATAACGATTAAAAACTTCAATTAATTCTTTCCAAACTCGTTATATGGGTACATTGCCTGGTGGTCTCGCTTGGGACTGTTTTTCAAGCCGGTCTGCTTATAGGGAATAAGTTGGAGGCAAGTTAACTTTTTCGAAAAAGTCAACAAATTCAGTTCCTATTATTAATATCTTAGCATCAAAATCATGGCTGGGATTGTTATTCGTGCCAATCTGCTTATAGGTGGTGCCAACTGTGAACCAAGTTAAAATTGCGTTTTCAGTTAAACTTTTACATTACCCGAACTATGGAATTGAAAAAAAGGACTTTGACAAGGCAAGAAGAAGGGTGTAAAATATTCTATGACATAATCAATAATACTAGTGAGCCTTTTAGTACAAAAGCAGCCGAAAAATGGAATAATATACTTGAAACGCAAAGCGACGTGAACTGGGAAGATGCTTTCATAAGTAATGTCACTACTACCAAGGAAACAAAATTAAGAGACTTCCAATATCGAAAACTGCAAAGAACATTATGTACAAATAGTTTTTTACATATAATTGGGAAAAGAAATGACAACCATTGCTCTTACTGCGCATCAGAAAAAGAATCGATTGAGCATTTGTTCTTATTTTGTCCTGTTGTTAAAAAATTATGGTTCGATTTGCAGATATGGCTGAATGAAACAGTAAAAATTCGCGGTGATCTCTCAAAACTTAATATAATAGCAGGTTGGGGTAGACATCAGCACTTCTTAAATACTCTGATGTTGGTATCAAAACGATATATATACAACAATAAATTTAAGAATTCCACGTTACACTTCAATATACTTCTAAACAAAATTCAGCACCAATACCAAATTGAGAAGACATTATCCTCCATAAATGACACTGAAAAACTATTTGCTATGAAATGGATTTCAGTTAAAGACCACTTTGAATAAGTGGACTTTGACTGACGCCGTCGACATAATCTTTATCTATCATCGTTTACCAAAAATGGGCAACTACTTCTTTTTATCCCAAGATATTAAATTCCATATTTAAGATTTTCTTGTTTATATCTTCACCAGTTTGTTTGATGAAAACACATTTTTGCTTTATATAAATATTTCCTATATGTACGCTGAATTATATATTATATTTGTATCTTTCTACGTGGAGACATTATCCCAGTGTAATATATCTGTTGATAATATTTAGTTAAACATTGAAAACTATTTATATAGAATGGATAAACAAATATCAATGCATGTATATAATCATAAAATATTATTGTGTGTATTCTATTGAGAGACACCACTTCAGAAATTCCGTTGTATGTTATATGTATCGTTGTGTATGTGTTGTGTCTACTTGTATGTACGATTTCGTATCGTGTAACGTCATGTCTGGTAATGTAGTATGTATGTGTATATATATATATATATTTTCATTGCATTAATAAAAAAATAAAAAATAAAAAAAAATAAAAAAAGTTAAAATTGCGTTTCCGGACAGTAACTTCGAAGGGAGCTGATTCTTCCGAAAATTTGGAATGTGGGTACCTTCCCTCTAGTTATGGTTTGGGAAATGTTTTTGTGCCGATTCGCCTGTAGGTGGCACTACCTGGGGGCCATGTTAACCCTATTTGGCCTGAGCCTGGAGAAAAATTGATTTTGCCTGAGTAAAATACTTTCGAGACATTTTAGGCCAGAAAAAGTATGAAGGAATGAGCTGAAAAGACTGAAAACGTTATTTTCTGAGAAACCACATGGCCGTTATTTGAGTCTACCCATGATCCTCTTCTCTGGGGAGAAGCGAATGGGCCAGCGAACGTATCAGCTCCCTCGGTATTGTCGTTTCGGAGTAGCAGAGAAAAGCACCCCCCCCCCCATTTTCAGGCCATGTAGGGTTAACATATTGTTTTTTCTTAAAATTTTACGTTATTACTCTCTTCACAAATAATGAATATTTCCTTTGCTTAACATGCAAAAGGGATGCCTCCTCTATCGTAGTAGATCGAATTAAGTAGTTCATAAGACGCCCTCGATTCTCACCCATTAACATCATATGAATTATATAATTGTTTGAGCTAATCAGTCACCACAGCTCCCAAGCAAGCGTATCTAATTCCGCTTAAGCCGATTCTATGGGCCGTGTGGTTACTTCACAGTTTTCACGTGAACAATCACAACAGAAACGCGGCTGAGTTACCAAGACTACGTCTTAGAATCCTCAGTATTCTAGTCTGAACATGCTAAAGGTGGGTTGCCGAGCGAGGCTTTCCCGTGGAGTCATATGTTTGCTTTTTCCCCCACCTCTTTAACACCTATCTCGACAGTTTATTATCTGTATGTGGTAGGCTTCTGCTGAAGGACTGTTGATCCCCAAAGCACCCGATAGGGTGACGCAAATAAAGTCGCGATGTGTCGACTCTCAAGTTTTTCTCGTTTTGCAGATAGGATAGAAGGTGAGGTGGTGGTGGTGTTGGAGGGGGGGGGGGGGGCATTATGGCCTCCGCTAGGCCTGGTAGGGTTAAATTGTTTGATATGGTCCAGGTCTCTTTAAAGATTATCACTGAATTACTAAAAGCCGTTATCCCTCACAGTTTCAGCAAAAATAAAATTCCGAAAGTAGAACTGTTTTGTCTTTAGTCCAATCTATAGCCAATCATCATCGAGGAATTGTAGAAAAAGTTCAAGAATTCACACGAAGTGTAACATCTTGCCTGTGTATATTTCGATTTCAAGTCAACATTTTCTCTCTTATCCCGAAATATCCAGCAACAACTTGTAAATCCGTCTGCCCTGTTTTTGTTGTTTATAAAACTAGAAGTAAAATAACCCATTGAGGGATTTGGGACTGTTCTGTTTCAATTCAACATGAGATCTATGCTATTTCAGACTGAAGCATCAACATCGGCTGGTACCACCCCAGCAATGAACAGTACACACCCGCCTTCGAGAAAAAGACGGTTCATCGACAGTTATCAACAACAGAAGACGTCCAACACTACATATGCTCCCGAGTCATTCTTTGATTACGAGGACGACACATACGGCGCTGAGGAGGATCCCCGGGTTGAGGTGGAAAAAGCTTTCCAGTACCTGATGGGCCAATTGCCAATGTAAGTTGCCTACTTTGCCCATCTATACAAATATTTATACGAGCAATTGAATTTAGTCTGTTTCGCATTTCACCAATGACTCTCCAGTGATGCGAAAAGTGCCGATTTTTGTTAGGCGGTGTTGATACATGCCGAACCACATATGGTCTTATGTTCCAACCATTCATATTCGAAAATAATCCGGTAAGGAGACATACAACTGCAACGATACTTGGGAGTAGTATATATAACGGGTTTAAAGGCCAATTTCACCCGGATGTAGAGGTCATTTGGGGAGGATTTGAGGAGGAGAGGTCAAGTGCACTATAGTTCCGGCAGAATCACCAAAAGCTACCTCCAACACAGGAGAGTTCCAATTGTTGGAGGGAATGTATTCAGAATGTATTCATCCGCGGTGTTGCGGTCTGGCAGCGGTTTTGGCGGTGATTCGGTCGCGAGAAAAAGCTTCCGCGGAGAAAAAGTAGTCCCTAGATAAAATGGTCCGATGGGGTCGAGTGAGATATCAAAGTGAAGCTTATGTGAGGGGGCATCTAATGGGCTGGGTGTGGGGTTGAAATATCGGCATTCTGCGCATGCGCGGTGGCCCAAGGTTATGGAAATAGACGTTTTGGGATGTAGGGGAGCCACTAATGGCCCAATGGGGTCGAGTGAGGTAACAAAGTGAAGCCTTCGTGAAGGGGCATCTGATGGGCTGGGTGTGGGGTTGAACTATCGGCATTCTGCGCATGCGCGGTGGCCCAAGTGTATGAAAATAGACGTGTTGCGATGTAGGGGAGTCCCTAATGGTCCAATGGGGTCGAGTGAGGTATCAATGTGAAGCATTCGTGAAGGGGCAGCAGATGGACTGGGTGTGGGGTTGAATTAGGATCATTCTGCGCATGCGCGGTGGCCCAAGGGTATGGAAATAGACGTTTTTGAGCTAGGGGAGCCACTAATGGGCCGATGGGGTCGTATGAGGTATCCATGTGAAGCATTCGTGAAGGGACATCAGATGGGATGGGTGTGGGGTTGAACTATCGGCATTCTGCGCATGCGCGGTGGCCCAAGGGTATGAAAATAGACGTTTTGGGATCTAGGCGAGCCCCTAATGGGCCGATGGAGTTGTATGAGGTATCAAAGTGAAGCATTCGTGAATGGGTATCTGATGGGTTGGGTGTGCGGTAGGAATATCATTCTGCGCATGCGCAGACGCAATGCGGAGCTCTCGGACAATCAGAAGCGAGTATTTCAAATCCGTCACAGAGCTCTCGTCCAATCAGAAGCGAGTATTTTTACCCGGTGCATTATGGGACATATCCAAGATGGCGGCACGTATGTTCAAGATGGCGGCACATCCGGTGTCGAAAACTGGCCATTTCGTCGGAATGTGGTCACCAAGTGTCGAAAACTGGACCCTGTATGGGTCCCGCTAGATGTTTTGGAGCTAGGGGAGCCACTAGTGGTCCAATTGGGTCGAGTGAGGTATCAATGTGAAGCCTATGTGAGGGGGTTACACTAGGGTGTCGTATCCACTCTGCTGCGCAGGTCACGTGGGGCTTGTGACGTCTGATGGGCTGGGTGTGGGGTTGACATATCGTCACTCTGCGCATGCGCGGTGGCCAAAGGGTATGGAAATAGACGTTTTGGAGCTAGGAGGGCCACTAGTGGGTCGATGGGATCGAGTGAGGTATCCATGTGAAGCCTAGGTGAGGGAGTTACACTAGGGTGTCGTATCCACTCTGCTGCGCAGGTCACGTGGGGCTTGTGACGTCACTTCCGGGTTTTCACTAAAACTACCTCCAAACATAGAAGAGTTCCAATTTTTCCCCTTACACGTCCGTATGTTCAACCTCCGGGGTTTTTCCCCGGCGCGGCCCGCCCCGGCGGGCCCCGGCCCCCCAGTGCGCGCGCGCGCGGGTTCTCCGGCCGCAGCGCGCGCGCGCGTCATCACCGGAAGTGCGCGCGCGGGACAAAAGGTGACATCCAAGTCAAAAGGTTCTATATCCAATGAGACAATGTTGCGGCATCGCTATATTCAGAGCTTGAACCCCAAAAAGGGGATTGTAAATGAACCTGGGAAGGATGGGCAGGTCCATTTGGACCAATCAGCGGTCGAGAAAAAGAGCCAATCAGCGGTCGAGAAAAAGAACCAATCAGCGGTCGAACAATCAGCCAATCGAATTGGGGTACTCACAGTGTGCTTTCGCCTACGTCCGCGCCTACATCCGGGTTCTTGTACACCCGGGTAATGTTTTCTGGACACGGATGGGTTACCTTTGGCTCCATTCTAATGACGTCACTTCCGGTTGGGTTGAAAGAGGCGTGACCTTTGTACATGTCTAGACTTGTTTGTGTGTGTTGATGTACTGGGGTTGCGCAAGTGTGTGACGTCACTTCCGGTTTGGGTGAATTCACCCGGATGTAAAAATGACGTCACTTCCGGTTGGGGTGAATGCTCAAACACACTACCTCCAACTTTCCCGGATCCGCAGCGCGCGCGCGCGTTCTCCGGAAGTGCGCGGGTTGTCCGAAAATGGCGGATACGTTGACCGGAAAGACTCGAAGGTGACCGCCATTGTGAGAAAATGGCGGCTACGTTGACCGGAAACACCCGAAGGTGAACGCCATTGTGGGGAAAAACCCCAGTTCATCAACACACACACAGACAAGTCTAGACATGTACAAATGTCACGCCTCATTCAACCCAACCGGAAGTGACGTCATTTTTACATCCGGGTGAGATAAGGTCGAATTTAGCATTGACCTTATGGCGCAAGCGAGTTTAACAAGTGCCACGCACGGTGTATAAAACCCTACCCAACAGGTACACTATAAAGCCACCTCTCTCACCGTTCGCTTTTCATTCTCCACCATGGCAGCGAGCGGAACAGAGCTTGCGTTATTCCAACTGACGTCCGACGTCACCCTGATCGTCAACGACGATCATCTGGAGCTGGTTCAAGACGCACCGCAGAAGGTGAAGATTTTGTTATCGCTATCAGGCTGGACTCTATTGACACGATTGTTACAGGGAAAAGACCCCGAAAGGGATTTCATGCACGTGCAAGTCGGCGTGCACATACGCACTGCTGGAGAGGATTCCCTTTTTCCCCGGTTGGAACAGAGTGGAGGTACCTATATCACACTCTGTCCACCTTTATGGATGGCACTGAAAGATGTACTCCCCGAGGTGGATGACTTACTACACCCCGAGGTGAAAGAAGGGACTGTGGCTACCCGGAGGCTTACACCTGGCTGCACCCTATTGTTGTACCCCAAACGAGTGGACCTCATCGATAGCGGACTTAGGTGTTGGTGTACGACTGAACCCAAATCGCACGTCTCTTTGTCGCCGGAAGGATGGACTACCTTGAAACGGGTGGTGTTGGGTGACCTGCACGGTGATAGCATTCACCTGTGTGACGACGTCTACATTTTCTGCGGTCCCTATTTTGCTCGACTCCTCTGTCTGAAGCGAGGTGGTTTTACCCTGGACCCGGATCTATGGACGGCTTTGGAACAAGTAGTCCCCATTGTCGATAAGGTACTATCTCTATAGGAGCCACATAACCCATCAGAATAGTACGTATCACGGACTACACCCGACGTCTAGGCGCGCATGTGTGACCTGGTCTATAAAACACGTCCCTCTGGATCCCACACCTTCATTTCTATGGTTGCAGAGCCATGACGGAGATCCAGCCCTATGCCACTCGCATTTTACAGCATGCCACCGCGGTGAATTCATTCACGGGTTACCGAGCAGTGGTTCGATCCATGTTTGCAGATGGCGACGACAACGAGGGGCGACGCCAGATCCTGAACGAGTTCACAGAAGCGGTCCTCGACAGAGTGCACTCGATGGAGAGGTGTGCCATCACTCACCACTACTGGACTATGACAGCCATACTTGATGCTCGGGCTATGGACCACGAGCGCTCACCGCGGAACCAGCGACGGCTGGTTGGCCTCACAATAGTCTGTGCCCTATTGACCTTGGCGCTGTGGTATTGACAGTGGGACTATAAATACGAGGGTCAGACAGAGTGTGTGTCATTCAACGATCGTCATTGGATCAAGCATGTCACCCGTCCTACGAGCCATCCTGCTCCTTACACCCCGGGTGGGGTTACACGTCTATGAAGATAAAGTCACCCTGGTGGAAGACCGTGGAGATGTTTGCTGGTCGCCCGCTGAGACCGTATCGAATACGGTTACGCTACACCGTGACGGTTGGACCAAATTTAAACGGGTGTTGAGCGGCGAGCTCGATGGACACCTCATCCACATAGACAATGCCATCTACGTATACCGTGCACCCTTCTTCCCACGCCTGGGCCGCTACCAAGATCCTACGCGAAGCTTCACCCTAGACCCCGATCTGTGGATAGCCTTCGAGAAAGTGGTGCCTATCGTGGACCAGCTGTTTACACTGGACGAGCGGTCATCAGACGAGTTGGAGTGGGCTCGTGCCCTGAGAGAATCGGCGGCAGAACCCAATGAACAACTGTCTAGCCATGAACCCGACGACGATGCCATTGATTACCCGGCTAGACTCAGTCAGCCCAGTGATATGACCACCTGATTCTTTGATGTCACGGGGTTCTCCCTATAAATACGAGAGACAGTCAACTCTGGTACCATTCACGTACTGACCATGGCGGAGCATATGATACTGGCGTATCTCAGCTCGACCCCCGAGGTTTTCCTGCACGTGTATGCGGATAAGGTTGATATCATGGAGGAGGTGGGAGACATCTGTGATGCGGACCCTACACAACCGTGCCCGGCTCACCTTCGTCTGTCCCGAGAGGGCTGGACCAAATTCAAACGCGTGTTGTCTGGTGAACTGGACGGCGACCTCATCCACTTGTGTCACGATGTGTACATCCGACGCGGCCCTTTTTTTGCTCAATTGGCTCGGCTAGATGGGGGTACAGTGCATTTTACCCTTCACCCTGACCTATGGTCTGCATTGGAAGATGCCGTGGCAGATGTGGATCAAGTGCTTATCAAGCGGTCATCAGACGAGTTGAACTGATCATTTACCATGGACACTGTGGAAGCCCACGAAGAAAATCAGAAAGAAACTCCGGCCCAAGATATACCCGTTATAAATAAACGATAGAGCCAGGGTCCATCATCATTTGTCACCATGAAGCGCTGGGAGAATGTGTTGGATAACTTATACTACAATCCCGACAGTCCGGCGGCCTATAGTACATTGTCGGCTCTCTATCGAGCGGCCAAACCCCAGGGAATACAACGTGCCCAAGTCCGAGATTGGTTAAGAAAACAAGACACCTATACCTTACATCGATCTGTCCGTCGCCATTTTCTACGGAAGCGGGTCGTCGTGGGAGGAATAGATGCCCAGTGGCAAGCGGATTTGGTCGATATGAGCGCCTTTGCCAAACACAACGATGGGAATCGGTATATCTTGACGTGCATCGATATCCTATCCAAGTATGCGCGGGTGGTACCCATCCGGACGAAAACGGGGGCGAATCTCATAGCGGCGTTCAAAGACATCTTCAAGACCGGGCGCAAACCTTTGTATTTGCAAACTGACGAAGGCACGGAATTCCTCAACAGACCGTTCCAACAGTTTCTGAAAGCCCAGAAGGTGTTTTTCTTCCATACGTACAACGAGACCAAGGTTTCCGTGGTGGAAAGGTTCAACAGGACATTCAAAGGCCGTATGTATAAATATTTCACCTATAAGAATACAAGGCGGTATATCGATGTTCTCCCGAAACTTGTGAGGGGTTACAATCGAGCCTATCACCGGAGTATAGAGAGAGCCCCCATTACCGTGACCCAACACAATGAAGCCCAAGTCCGGCGTGTCTTGTACCCCAGGCCATCGCAGCGAACGACGAAGGCGGTGTACAAGGTCGGGGACCCTGTACGGATCAGCAAAGTCAAGGGCAAGTTCGAGAAAAGTTACTTGCCCAACTGGAGCGATGAGCACTTCCTGATTAAACGGCGCCTACCCCGACAGCGGCGAGTCTATGAACTGGAAGATCTTCAAGGGGAACCGTTGCTAGGGACGTTTTACGAGACGGAATTACAGCCTGTCGTAAAACACAGCAAGACTACTACACGGTGGAGCAGATTTTGAAAACGGAACGTCGACGCGGCAAACTGTTTCATTTCGTCAAATGGCAAGGCTGGCCCAGTTCCTTCAATTCCTGGGTCGCTGCCAACCAGGTGAAACGACTATAAAGCCAGACACCACTGCCGTCATCCTTCATTCCACGTCCGACCACAGTGCTATGGACAAACAGCAGCTGCCTCTGAACACAGCGTCTCCCAAAACGCGCAAGTGGGCTTTGTGGTGATACTGCTAACCCTGCTGAGTGTGTTGTACGGAGGTGTGTTTTACGACGTAGCCTATGTCAGCACGTTACTTAACCAATTGAGAACACCAGCCACCAGTGAAACCGGTCTACAGATAGCACCAGTCAACCCCGTATCGAGCCCAGTCACCACCACCACACCCCGTGTACAAGCCACGTCGAGCTCCACACCAAGCTCTACACCTACACCAAGTACACCTACTACGTCTGAAAACCCACCGGATTTCATCCCTCACAGCGAACCGACAACGATCACCGACGTTGTACCCACCACCATCATCATCCCTGACAGTGAACAGACAACGACGACCGACCTTGTACCCACCACCACTCCAGTTCACTCGTGTCAAATTTACAAGAGCGGGTTACCACGACAGCGGATACACCTCCAACCATGGACCCCCGTTGGCAGCATCCCTTCACTTGCGTCATCGCAGGACCGACGGGTTCCGGCAAAACGCACTTCGTCAGGAAGCTCCTTCAACACGCCGACAGCATGATCACCCCACCTATTGCCAGAGTCGTGTGGTGAATGGCAGGAAGCGTATGCAGCAATGCCCCACATCACGTTCGTAGAAGGCCTACCCAATCTGGCCGATTTGGAACCCGACACCTTGGTGGTTCTGGATGATCTCATGGCGGAGACGGATGCGCGGGTCACCCAACTCTTTACCAAAGGCAGCCACCATCGACGGCTCAGCATCATCTACATTGTGCAGAATCTGTTCAGTAAAAACAAAGAACACCGGAACATCAGCTTAAATGCCCACTATCTGGTGGTCTTCAAAAACCCGAGAGATACCACTCAACTGCTGCACCTGGCGAGACAGATGTATCGCGGCCGCACACCGTTTGCGTTAGAAGCCTTTAAAGATGCCACAACCCCTCAGCACGGGTATATGCTCTTCGACCTCAACCAAGCCACCCCCGAACATCTTCGACTACGGACAGGCATCTTTCCCGGAGAGGCCCACCACGTGTACATGCAAAAATAATGTAAACACACCCACAGTGGCTCCCCCAGCTGGGGGGTGTGTGTGTGTTTGATGATGGGGATAATGAAAAGAATGAATACCACAGCAGGGTTGACTTTGTCTCTGTTCTCTGAAGTAGATAAAAGGAGCAGAGTTGTGGGTTCTAGCATTAGTTGTACATGATGTCTGCGCGAGTACGGAAGCACGCTCCCACGCTCCGTGTATTGAAGACGGCCCCACCCGAGTTGGTCCGAACCATTGTACGCGGTGCGGACCCCGACCTTGTACGCTGTCTGTGCGAGATCGGGTACAACCTGTTAAAAGGAAACGTTCCACTGACTCCGGCTCAGAAGACCAAGTTGGCCAAGCATAAGACAGGTCTCCGAACCCTAGTCCATAAGCGGGTCCCACAAACACAAAAGAAAAAGGTGTTACAGAAAGGCGGCTTTCTCGGGGCCATCTTAGCACCATTGGCCGCTTCCGTGTTGGGTCCAGTATTGGGTGGACTCTTCGGCCGACAATGAACCACACGAAAAAATGGTCCTCGTCGAACCACGATTCCTGCAAAACCTCCAATCACCCTACCCTGTTCCACCTACGGTGAAGACCATAAACAGCCTCGATGGAGAGATGCAACAGATCTTACAGAGACCGGGGTTAAGCGACAGTGAGAAAGTACAACGGTACAATGAGACGCTTCAACGGTACATGACGTTCATGGACCAATACAAAACCCTCTCTACCCCACCACCACCACCACCACCACCACCACCACGTGACACACCGCCGACTTCTGCACCGCTCCAACAGCCGCCATTACCAGGGGTACCACCCACAGCCCCGCAGTGGGTGGAAGACGAAGTCCTGAAGAGTGTACCTGCATCGTTCAAGAAACAAGCTGGCCTAGTATTACAACGGATGAAACAGAATCCTAACATGACTTGGAATGATAAAGGCGAACTCCTGGTACAGAATCAGGTGGTCCCCGGGACCCACATGACGGATTTAGTGAATGACTTGATGCGTAAACGCAGATCGCACACGGATCCTCGAGGATGGGAGGTCTTCGCTCAAGGCTTGAAAGACATGCATGTACCACAGGAATTGGTGGGGAACCC
Organism: Hanleya hanleyi; assembly: GCA_036873755.1. Classification (NCBI taxonomy): domain Eukaryota; kingdom Metazoa; phylum Mollusca; class Polyplacophora; order Lepidopleurida; family Hanleyidae; genus Hanleya; species Hanleya hanleyi. Next base: position 1,238 of record JAVTVY010057114.1, on the reverse strand, counting down.
CCACCGCTGGGCCTTTATGCAGCGAACCCAGCTGCAGCGAGTGGCCCACTACCTTCTTGGGAATCCGAATGGGAACCGGAGTCACCCCCCAAAACTCCACCACCACAACGGGCACCTTCTTTTCAAACCTTTAAAAAACCACCCTCGATCAGGACACCCCACATCTCCAGAGCCGTGACACGTAGCAAGTCAACGCGACGAATACGACGCCGGACACAACCGCCCAAGGTCTGGAACACCTATTAAACCAACAGCAGCAACAGGACAGCTCAGTCGCCATGTTTTACCTCACCCTACCCAGTAACAGTTCGCTGGATGTGTTTCCTGACAACACCGTGGCCAAGTACGTGCCCCAGTTACCGCAACCGTTGCATTTACCTGGACGATGGGAATGTGGCCTCGTGGATATCCAATACCCTTACTCGTGGTACAACGTACGAGCCAATGAAGTGTGGTACGACGTGACCTACGAAGGAAAAGACACCCGACTCACCCTCTCCGAAGGCCAATACGATACTCCCAAGGAGTTCATGGGTGGGCTGTCAAGACTGTTGCATTATAAGGCTCTACGGGAGGTCAGGAATACTTCAAAACCCATCAAATCCTTTCCCTTCAAGAATCACGTGGACTTCGATTACAACGCACACAACGACAAGGCACAGCTTATCGTCACCGCCAACGCGAGTGTCGTACTGAATCCTATCCTACAGCAAATGCTGGGTTTCGATCTACAGACGTTCGCTGGTCCCACCGCCCACCAAGGCGAGATCCCGATGGATATGAAGTCGGGTGTGTACGGACTCTACGTCTACTCGGACGTGGTGGACAGCCACAACGTGGGCGATATCAACACACCTCTGTTACGGGTGGTGCCCATTAAAAAGTTGTATGGAGATCAAGTCACCCACAGTTTCACCCACATGCTCTACCTGCCCGTACGACAAACCCACATCAACACGATCACGGTGGATATAAGAGATGACACGGGACGACCGGTGGCATTCGAACGCGGGAAAGTGGTGCTGACACTTCATTTTCGACAAGCACGTGCTCCCCATTTTGTATAATGAAGGTGCCTTACGAGTGCGATGCACGCAGCTATATGGACTATTATGGCCAACAGGCCGGGGGTGGCTTTCCGGTGTTTAGTGGTGCACGCATGCAACGTGGACATGGACTGGGGAACATACTCGGGAGCATCGTCAAAACGTTCCTGCCCTTGGTGACGCGTGGGGTGA
>JAVTVY010057113.1:0-29871 GCA_036873755.1 Hanleya hanleyi | reverse complement strand
AAATTTATAAAATAAAAATGATAATTGCTTGCAGCCCAGTGTTTCCCGTTTAAGAGAATAGCATAACGATATTCTAAAACTCTATCCAAATGGTAAAGTCACACAAAACGTCATTATCTCTAGGAGTTTAAAAACCCTATATGATATATGTTATTTCTTCCTTGTCTTTCCAGCCATTATGACCATCTACCAAACTTTCTATCCTATCTCCGTAACGGCAAACAGTTGAGAGCTGATACTCCGTAACTTTGTAGTTTTATTCATATTGGGGTCATTTTATCGTATTTGCATCACTCCGAAACATGAGGCGTACAAGAAAGGTGATATTTTCGTCATTTTTCTTCAAGGAATAGTGAACAAAAGCTATTCTTTGACAAATCAGATTATTATCTACTAAATCGGTCAAAAATGCTTTTTTGAAAATGGCGTCACTGTGACGTCATCAATGTGGGCATTTAGGATGTTTTTTACATTTTCTGGTAGAGCTAGACCCAAGGGTATAGTTTCAGCTTTCTAGCTCAAGGGATAATACAAACAATTAGGGGACCGAACTGACTGGACAGGTCCACAAAAACCCAGGCCTGGGTGGGTTAAGGGGTTTCGTAACTTTTCGTTTATCGGAAATCACCCGGTATATCCCCAAAAATCGACATTTATAGACAAATGAGAATTCATATCAATTGAGAATGAATAATGAACTAAATACATGTATATCCATCAAAACTCTGACCAACAGCGGAAATATCACCTATCTGACGGAAGAGCTCAAATTTAGACTTGATTCACAGCCCATTGGCTCTTGAATGCGAGGTTTTCTCCTATATTTAACATGCGATTTTGGCAATCGCCTGTAATGGCAGAAATCGGCAAGATGAGGGACCCATCTTTTGTGGCTAATTTCAATCAATAATACACGAAGTGAAAATATGAGCAAAGAAATCAGGGAATGTTCTAAGACAACATGGTGGATGCACATTCTCGACTGATCCTTAAAATCCTATTGAAATCCATGTTATTTCTTACCTTCATTCATTCAAACGAAAATGATTTATATAAAAAAACAACATGGTCAAATTATAAGATTTTTTGGACATGCTATTTTTCTGTTCAGGTGGTATTTAGGGGGGTTTTACCATCAACTTTTTTGTATGTGAAAGGTAAAGAAGTTCCTTAAAGCGCGATTGACATACACTACACCCTAGAAAACGGCTTGAAAATTCATTTCAGAAAAAAGAATACCGTTCAGTGATGTTTTGGTGGCATCAATTGACAGTGTTGACGGTTTTTCTCTGGGAAGTTATCCAGGTGGTATTAATGTAACTTTTTATTTGTTTCGGATTTATACTATCAGTGCTATTCATGTCGTGCGAATTTGGCCTCTCCGTATTGGACGCGAAATTCCGTTGTGAACGACTTCTGTGTCGAGTTGTCATCTGCGACGATGTTGTCCATCATTCCTGTAAGAATAGTGCATACAATTTTAATAGTAACACAATCTAGCTTGTTTTAAACAGGCAACATTCTTCAGGTTGGGCTAATACAGCAGTATGTGCTGGCCATCAAATGTTTCATCAAAATCAGTGAATGTCAAGATATCTAGGTTCATCAGCCCGTCATGGCCCTCGATCGTTATCGAAATTTGATTGAACAGCACATTATGATAATAGCAGCGTATTAGATTAAATATATATATTTTTAAGTTGTATCAATATTTTATGTATAATTTGATACCCCGAGTTTGTCTTATTAGATTTATGTTGATTCTTTTCTTCGTCTTATATCGAAACCAATTACATAAAATATCGTAAAATTTTCCATATTTTTCGAACATTCAAGATAACTGGTCATATTACCCAGTTCAAGCGCTCTAGCGGCATTCATGAGTTGCGTTTGATATCAAAATTGCCGATTTTCCAAGTCTGCCAATACACATCTTATCGTAATTAATGAAATAATTGTTACTCGATCACATCAATTCTAACTTATTTTGAATGCAATTGTTTGCAGCCTATTCATAGATTTCCCGATTCTCCTAATACAGTTTATGATAAAATAGTTTATGGGATTGACTAGTTATGCCCTTACTATTGGCCACCATTTCCCCAAAATTGTTGAGCTCGAAACTGGTTCAAACGTGTATAATAGCGAAGAAATTGCTTTTGAAATACCCGGAGTGTCCTTTGGGGATAATGCAAGAAAGCATGGCTGTATAGTCTGTATAAAGCTGTTAGTAAACCAAATATTGCTCCATGTTTTTTCTAAACCCTATATCGTTATTCTTTGGTAAATTTTATCTATATAATCAAATATTATTTCAGATTTTGATAATGGAATTACTTTGTGTGTCATTCTAGAGGAAGTATATAAGGAGAGGCAACCCGTCTACGCAGGACGTTCATCCACAGGCATTTCATTTTCGGAGTTACTTTCATCCCAGTTTTTGTAAAACAAAACTGTGAGAATAATGAAAATATATAAGTTCCTGTTGAGAGTAGGGTGGGTGGAATTACAGGCGTCTAGTCCGTCATTCATAATCCAGCCGTCGTCCATTAGAGAATATCCGCGTCCATAATCCAAAGACCTATTCCATTTTCCACATAACAGTATTAGCACCAAATTCAAAAAGACAATCATAGTATACATAAACATAGGCTTGTTTCTGCAAGAGAGAAGCGGTCAACAGTTTTCAATGATGCCGGCAAGACATCATGATGTTCCAAAAATATCAAAACTGTATCGCTGATCGCATTCTTAATCCATAATATTCGTTGTAAAGTCGTCATCTAAAGAATGATGTATCTCAGTCACGCTTTGATTGTGACTGTTCATATGAGTACCATGAGGATCTTGAAGTACATGGGTTCATACGGGCCCTAGCCCCGGGTTAAGCGGAATTAGACACAAGTTACGAAACGTAGCGCCACAGATCTTGCACGCTACGTTCGTATTTTGCTATCAGCATGCGATATGTATCGCCAAATTTGAGAAACTTTGAGTGGAGGCGCTTGGTGGAATAGCCCTGTTTTATAAGTTTCTGCAAAAATGTTTTGTGACGTTGATTAAAATCGTCACATTTAACACAGGATCTAGCAAATGCTACTAAGCGAGATATGTATACGCCATATACAGGTCCCACTGGAATATTACTGTCCAGAAAAGGATAGTTTACGATGTCGAAATTGTAATCATCTCTTTTGTCATAAAGTCGACGAGAGAGAATGCCCGCTTCATTTTATAGAGATAGAGATCTAAATAAGATGTGCCTGTAGGGCTATCTGTAGTTTCCTTCAAATCCAGTGAAGGTGGATATATATCCCTCACTGCGTCATTTATATAGCGATTATCCACAGCGAGAAGATCGTCTATATAGCGTTTGGTGAATGAGAAGGAACGGGCTTTGAATGGATCGGTTTTTGAAAGCACCTGCATATAGTCATATTCATAAGAGAATTCTTCTACCGTTATTCAGATAACTGCTGGGCCATTTTGAAAGTTTTTCTTCAGAAACATTCTAAGAACGTGATGTTGTTTCAAGATAATATATATCGATATACAAAATATTTAACTTCAGTTGCATGGAACGTCAAACTAATGCAAGAGAAATACTGTTCTGCTCTCCAACTTAATCTCACACACAATCACTATAAGGTATTGTTTAACCCTATCTGGCCTGGGCTTTATGGGACCTGGCCTGGGCTTTATGGGACCTGTCCTGGCTTGGGGGGCCGAAATGGCCCCCTAATTATTTTTCTTACCCATTGAGCTAGGGAGCTGAAACTTACCACACTATACCCTTGGGTCATGCTCTACCAGAAAATGGAAAAAGAATCCAAGATGGCCGCTTTGATGACGTCACTGTGATGCAATTTCTCCGCAAAAACTGCATGATAAATTAGTAAATATTAATGTGATGTGAAATAAAATAGTTTTTGCCCACTTTTCATCGCGGTAAAGCAGAAATCACTTTTCTGGTACCCCACGTGGTCGCCATTTTGAATTTACCCATGATCCTCTACTCGGGGTGTTATGCAAATAGGCTCAAAATGACTCCAATATGATAATCTATAAAGTCAAGGAGTTTCAGCTCTCCATTTTTTGTCGTTTCGGATATAGCGCAGAAAGTTTGGTAGGGGGGCCATTTCGACCCCCCCCCAGGCCAGGTAGTGTTAACAAGTAGATAGCGTTCTTCAATAGCAAGCGTCAGATCCGACATTCAATATTCAGCAGTTATCCATAATGAATTTCGGCGTCAATAATCGAGACCTCGGTAGTATGACACATGATACAATTTTTGCTGTCCTATCAACCTTTTGGTGACACTGACGCTCCATTACAAATTACAAAAATGTAACTAATTCCCCATTTAATACACGGCTTGAAAAATGACGGGAAGATCTTTTGGTTATGATTTCGCTAAATCTGGAGAAAGGTGTCCTCATGGATGTCGACGTCGAATAGCGTTAAATCTCTGCGATGTTGAACAGGCTTCGAATGCATCGAAAAAATCTTTGGTTCATCGAATAGGAAAGTACCATGGTCTGTCGCGTTCAAAGAAGTGTGTCGGAAGCTTTTGAATGTCCCTGATGGGGCATACAACTGGGACTCAAATACTCATCAGACATCAGACCATTTCCCCATTAGTGTCGATAAATCCATACGGCTAGCCTATATTTTTTCCATCTATAGAAATCGAAACTTTAAAGTTTCGACCTCGTTCATTCTGTTGTCTGGCCTATCTTTGCGTTGGTTGAAAGAACTATGTTGGACGCCCCTGCTCTTTCTGATGGTCGTGGCTTGTGTCGCCTTCGGAAGCTTTATAGGATATCCCTTGATGAGGCATACAGCACTTCATTAGAATATTCGCCAGACACCAGACATATCAGTTTCCCAGTGCCGGTGAAATAATACAGCTGATCTACATAAATCGAAACTTCAAACTTTCAACCCCATTGATTCTGTTGTCCGGCCCATTTTTGAACTATGTATTTAAAGTCTGATTTTTTTTTTGCAGACGGCAAACATGATACATAAAATTGATCACCACATGACAATATGTTCTGTTACGCAAATAATCTCGTATACCATGAATATAAAGCGTTGTTTGCCACATGGATAGGGATTTCAAATACTAGTTTTCTCTCCTATCCTATACGCGCATCACGTCTACGTAGGCCTGACAAATATTTTATTCTTCAATTGCAATGTCTTGATCTAGGCAGGTTTAGGTTCTTTTCATTTTGGTTTCAAACTGGGAAACGGCCGCATCATGGAATTCGAGTTTGAAGACTGGAGTAGTGAGTGTTAAATCCCTGTGATGTTGAATAATCTTCAAAATGTTTCTTTTGGTTATGAAAAGAAGAAACACAGCTGTTCAGTAATATGAACCGTGGCATGTACTTGTTTTGCATACAAAAAAATGAGAGTCGGCAGCCGCTCCAGTAACTTTGGAAAAGATCCTTGGTTCACTGAATAGAAAACTACCGTTGTAGGTGTCATACAAACTTTTCTTCAGAAACTTCGAGACACTAGTTTGTGTTCAATGTCTTTCCTGCCTGCTTGCAATATGGCGCTTAATTCGTCCTAAGAAATCGGACTTTCGCTTATTGACGGCTGTCTACTGGGTGTCGGATCTTCCACTTTCAATTAGAAATAGTCACAGGTTTAAAGCAACAGCTGTTCACAACTAAATAGTAAAGGGTGATACTCTTGTGAGAACGCAGTCATATACATCGATGTACCAATACGCTTTCCGAACTTCCTGTAGGTTTCTCGATTATCAGAGCAGCGCAGTTGATTAAAAGAAATAAGATTTGGAAGTCGCGTATTGTCTTTGTCACTTTGAAATTCCGGAGTCAAATTAATAATCGCCTCGGCTGATAAGGCTTCTGTTGATATAATCGTGCATATAAATTTTGATATCGGTTGGGTTCCTGTTATAAGCCAAGCATATTGTCACTCAATCTGATTTCAAAGTTAATCTATCAAGTGCCGGTTACTCGATCGCGTAGAATGTAAAATTTGCCTGTATGTGTATGTATATGTATCAAGTATACATTATGTGGATAATCAGAAGCTCTACATAATATCGTACCTCTTGTTATTTCAGCGCAGTGGAACGCAGAACTAATTCAAAATAGATACTTTTCTGTTGTCCTAACCTCAACTCACATTCCATCGATCTAATCCACAATGCAACAATATATTCAATTCAATTTCATCCTTTATATAACTCTGTTACATAACCGCTGATTCTCCATCTATGGTAACAGAAGTAGATCACTACTTCGCAAAGCTAGTCATAGATACATTGTTTGGCGAAGATCAAGAGATATTCCTGTCGGAAAATCAATAGCCGTTGTACGTGAAACTGTGTCCTATTTTATGATCCACAAGATACACGTCGAGCCTAGAAAATTCAAATATGATATGAAGCAAAAAAACTATTCGCGACGTAAGTTCTGCATTATGCTTTATGTAGATTATATTATATTTTATTGGCCTTGTGATGTCGGTGTTTGGTGGGACTTTGTTCCGAGCTAAGCCGGTAATAGGACCATAGTCTGTATCTGACAAGTTTCTCATTCCCGCAAGTGATGTTTATAGTGAGATTATCTGATCTGACATTTTCCTAATTCTTAATAAACAATGATTTTAATTTATTGCGGGATTGAGCTGTCAAGAACCTCTATAATTTGCTGTTTATCTTGTGCATCAGAAAGTAAATTTAGTACATCGACCGTTATTTGATATAAATCATGCTGAGATATGGATCCATTTGGCTAAATATAATTTGTGTATCAGCGATTTCGATCCACCGATTCGATTAATTATAAACCGTTGATGGATTGCTATTTTGCAACATTAGCACAACATCATCAAGGAATCAGAAACAGATTGGATGAGATGGAGCTGGTCAATAATACATGTTAAGGTGATCTGCCTCAGTCACCTAGTAAATCACTGACATGGAAACAGAGAACAAAGAGATAATATCAAATGACTCCAGGAACATATTATGCCGGGGTATCTGACAAGAATCCAGATGGCGTACATTGAAGTTCTGTCTACATTGTCCGGGCGAAGTTTGAGATTTTATGGAATCGTATCTCATCCGCGCTTTTAATGACGATTTTAATCAACGTCACAAAACATTGTTGCAGAAACTTATGAAACAGGGCTACACCACCAAGCGCCTCCACTCAAAGTTTCTCAAATGTGGCGATACATATCGCATACTGATAGCAAAATACGAGCGTAGCGTGCAAGATCTATGGCGTTACGTTTCGTAACTTGTGTCTAATTCCGCTTAACCCGGGGCTAGGGGCCGTAGGAACCCATGTACTTCAAGATTCTCATGGTACTCATATGAACAGTCAAAATCAAAGCGTGACTGAGATACATCATTCTTTAGATGACGACATTACAACGAATATTATGGATTAAGAATACTGATCAGCGATACGGATTTGATATTTTTGGAACATCATGATGTCTTGCCGGCATCATTGAAAACTGTTGACCGCTTCTCTCTTGCAGGGAACTAGCCTATGTTTATGTATACTATGATTGTCTTTTTGAATTTGGTGCTAATACTGTTATATGGAATAGGTCTTTGGATTATGGACGCTGATATTCTTTAATGGACGACGGCTGGATTATGACTGACGGATCAGACGCTTGTAATTTACTGTATTTTATCTGGACACATTTGACTGACGACCTGAATCAACGGCTTTAGCGAAGTCAGATACATGCATTTATGTTCTGGGTGGGGGAGAGAGAATAGCACAGAGCCCGTCTTGAATATAACTACCTGACTCTCCAAATTATCCCCAAATGATATATATATATAAACGCGTCCTTGATTTCCCTAAACGGAACAGTCCATATACCACAACCAATATGTTTGTATTCATGGTCCTTGCCAAACAGATACGTATTTTAATCCCAAGATTGATCACTATCCATAGACACTAAATGATAATGACTGTCTTTGTCCCCCTACTTCCAAGCGCCCCTTTGGTCGGAATATCGCGCGATCTGTTAGGGTAATGGATTATCACTGCATCGATTGGTAAACTGACCACCCACCTCAGTTTAATTACAGGTTCAGGTTATTTCCTCATTCTGAAATACCGTTTGTGCGGTTCATCAGTATGGTAAACTTGGAAGCGAAACACCGGGTTAATGAATTAACAGCAACATCTCTGAAGACGATGTAATAAACATCAGTAATACGTATTAGAGGAATGTAAAGGTTTTGGCAGTTTTTCTTCTTTTTACCTTATATGTTCGAATTTGACACCATTTTATATTTCAACTATATAAATCATAGTACGGTATACATAAAATCAGTCTAGTTTTCTGCAACAGAAAAGCAACAGTTCTCAACAAATCCGTAGCGCTGATCAGTATTCTTAATCCATATAATTTTCGTTGTGAAGGCGTAAAGGTCGTAAAAACTAGAGAAGGATGTATCTCAGTCACGCTTTAATTAAACTGTTTCGTATGAACACCACGAGGATGCTGAAGTACATGAGCTCATACCGCCCCGAGTTCATCGAAATCAGATATCAGCGATATATATCGCCAATCTAATAAACTTTGAGCGGAGGCCCTTGATGGTATAGCCATGTTTCTGCTGTATACGCCATATGCAGGTCACACTAGAATACTACTGTCCAGAAAGGGATAAGTTTCCGATGACGAAATTGTGATCGTCGTAAAGTCGGCGATAGAGAAGGCCCGCTTCATTTTTATAGATATATAGGTCTACTTAGGATGCGTCATTAGTGCCAAGTGTAGTTTCCTTCAAATCCAGTGAGGGTAGATTACTATCATTCACTGCGTCATTCATTTAGCTTTTATCCACAGCGAGAAGTTCGTCTGGTGAATGGGAAGGAACGGGCGTTGAATTGATCGATTTTTGAAAGCGCCTGCATAGAGTCATATTCACAAGAGAACAGATATAGTTCAGCTGAAGGGGTTCACATCATAACTATGATGTGAATAATTATGTGGAGAATTATGCATCTCAACCACAGTTTGATGGTGAGTGTTCATATGTACACCAAGAGGATAGTGGGTTCATACGGCTCACGGTCTCTGGTTGAGAGAAATTCCTACAACTGATGTTTACAGTGAAAATAACTGGTCTGACATTTTCCTAATTCTAAGTAAATAATAATGAGTTTAATCTATTCTGGGATTTGACTGTCCAGTACCCCTATAATTTGCTGTTCAACTTCCGCATCATAAATCACATTTAATAAATGAAAACGACATTAGACATAAATCACACAGAAATAAAAAAAATGGCACTATCTAATTCATTTATCTTGGATACCAATCTTCAGCTTAATTCTACACTGATGATGACTTGTTACGGTGTTATTACCTCAGCATGATAAAGCAATAAGCAACAGATAGATTGGGTGAAGCTGGTCTATAATAAATTCAATGTCATCTGCCTCATTCATCCAGTAAATCACTTACTGGAGTCGGAAAGAGGGAAGAAACAGCATGAAATGGTAGTAGCATTAGATGAGATGGCGTATCTGGCAAGAAGCCGCATTGCACATATTAGAACTGCAGTGCCCCAAATGGGACCTCAAGATCCAAGCGAACTTCTAAGCTGTTTTGAAATCTCTGTGCCACGCTTCTATTGTAGTCCATTCGGTCACATTCGACAGATTTGTCGACCCTGCGGCCCTAACCATCTTATATTTGGGATATATGCAATAGCCATGGAAAGCCTTCATGAAACTGATGCTCAAGTTATCCTGATTAGCAAAAATACGCGTGCTTAATTTCCCATTAATAAAAAAGTCCCTATCCAACATTCTTTATGTTTGCATCAATGGTCCTTGCTAAACAGACGTAGACATTAACCCCCAAATTGGACAATAGCCATAGACTCTCAAAGATAATAACTGCCTTGTGTCCCCCCAAGCGACTCTTGTAGTCTTCTATTGGAATATCGCCCAATCTGTACGGGTAATGAATTATTAATCAATTAACTGGTGAAATGATCACCCACAATTACTGAACCACTTTATTTCCTCTTTCTGAGAAGCCGTTTGTATGGTTCAACAATCTGGTAAATTGGAAAGCGAAAACAATGTCCTGTCAGAAGGTTAATGGTGAAATGTATAATAATAAGTGTTAAATTCGCTGTGATGTTGGATAGGCTTCGAATACTGCTTTGGAATATGATCAGAAAGGAGCACAAATAGTCAGTATTATGAACATGGCATCGTGCTCATGGTTTGCCTATCAAAGGCGGAGAGTGTTCACATCGTCGGTTCAAACTAGGAAAATACGATTGTATGACGTTTAAAAGAGGTTTTTCAGAAGTATTTGGATTCGACTTGAGCATGCACACACTTCAGATTACATTTTGATACTGGTCCGTCAACAGTCGTTTTGGTACCGCATTCGTGCTGATAAATCAATATGATTCGTCCACAAAAAAAAATCCATCTATAATACCCTCAACTTAAGTTCCAACTTAATTGATTCGGCTGTCAATTTATTTTGAGTCTGGAGATTTCTTGTCCGAAGATATCTCTTAAATTGATCGCTAAGATCTGGTTAATGTTCAAAGGAGATTTTTTTTCTCTATTTTCTCTAATTAACCCATGCCACACTGTTGTTCAGCTGAACAGCGTAAGCAAAATACATGGGCGATAATCCAGAAAATAACATAAACGAAACTTATTTGTGAAAATGCTTACACAATGAAAAGATCATAGTGTCCTACCGGTATCATTGAAATTGCTGACCGGTTCTTTCTTGTAGGACATTACTCTGCTTGTCAGATAATGTTTTTTATCGCTGATGATATCATTAAACAAATTTGCCAAAGTCAAAATGATTTGTCGGTCTCATTTCATTGTTGGAGTACATATTTGCCTAAACTTTTACATTCCAGATTCAATTCATCTTTGTCTCTATAGGCGGCTGAATGGCTGATTTGAATAACAACGATCCTCCTGACAACCTATCGCCTAATCTCGAAGTTTCGATATTTAATACCAGGTGCATTCGGCCTTCTCCGTATGACTCGATACCCAATGGACTTGCAGTTTCAATGGTCCCAGGTTGTTAATATATGCGAATACCGTCCCCCCCACCCGTGGAACGTTCGGTTATGAAATATTTCGATGTTTTTGCCATGCTAGATCGTCATTTTGATTATATACAAGTCCTTACAGTAACTCAAATGAAAAATTTAAAAATCTGAAAAATATTTTGGGTCACCGATTGAGCTCGTTTTAACGGACTTAAAATAAAAAAAAAACAGCCCTCGGTAGGAGAAATTGATTTAATTCTAGAAAAATTGGAGCGATATGCAAGAGGTGGGAAAAACTGACGACGTCTGGTGACTAAAAGTAACCATATGACTCTACAGGAAAGTATTCGTCGACATCTAACATTCAGACCAGAGAATACGGTCGATTCTCGAGCGTAGCCTTAGTATCTCAGTCGCGCTTTTATTGCAGTTGTTCATGTGGAGACTATGAAGTATCCACACATCCCCTAGCACCGGCTTAAGCGAAATTAGACACGCTAGCTCGGGAGCTGTGATGACAGAACAGTTCAAACAACTCATCTGATGTTAATGGATGAGCATCTGATGGAGTAGACGCCTTAACATGGAGTAACCTGATAAATGCAAGGAACCTAGAAAAACTAACCTGTAATGTCCGACGTCGTACGGCTTGCATTTTCCACCGAAACAATAAACCTACATATATTTGTCGAGTGTCATGTACAGAGGGCGCGCCTCGGGGAACTAACAGTCCAACAGAAAAATCTTACCATATACAGGTAATAAATTTGAGCCATATGCAAGAGGTAGGATAAATTGATGACGTCTGGTGACTAAAAAGCAAACATATGACTACAGGAAAGTATTCGTCGACAAATAACACTCAGACCCGAGAATACGTTGAATTCTCGGGCGTAGCCTTAGTATCACAGCCGCGCTTTTATTGCAGATGTGCATGTGAAGTCTATGAAGTATCCACACGGCCCCTAGCACCGGCTTAAGCGGAATTAGATACGCTAGCTCGGGAGATGTTACGGCAGACCCGCTCAAACAACTCAACTGATGTTAATGGATGAGCATCATGGACCTCTGATGGAGTAGACGCCTTAACATGGAGTAACCTGGTAAAGCAAGAAACCTAGAAAAACTAACCTGTAATGTCCGACGTCGTACGGCTTAAATTTCCTACCGAAACGATAAACCTGCATATATTTGTCGAGTGACATGTACAGAGGGCGGGCCTCGGGGACTAAGAGTCCACCAGCAGAATCCTACAATATACAGGTAATAAATTGGAGCGATAGGCAAGAGGTGGGAAAAATTGACGACGTCTGGCGACTAAAAAGCAACCATATGATTCTACAGGAAAGTATTCGTCGACAGCTAACATTCAGACTGCAATATATTATTTGAAATAACCACTAGCTTGTGTTAATTCGTTTTTCATGCCTGTTTGTAATTCGGTGCTTATTTCGTCTTACGAAAACCAACAGTAAAACTTTTTCCTTTAAAACTAAATACTGAAGGAAATCTAAACTCTTAATTTGAGTGTTGTGAAAATACACAGTCATATTCAGCGATGTAACATATATAAGGATTCTGTAGTTCCTGTAGAGCTCCACTTATTTGGAGCCAATTTGCCAATCAAAACAAATAATTAGAACCAGTCTTGTGTATCTGATACTTCTACATTCTGGAGCTAAGTTGCTTATTGTTCCTACTGACAAGTAACATCAGTCCGCTGTGTGATTTTCAGCTTGCTTCTATCGCCATTCAGCTAACTACCGGTCCATTTTTGGAAGCTTTTGTTTCGAAACTTTAAAATAATATATATAGATATACAAACTCTATTCCTTATAGATATACAAGTTGTATGAAGGTGTACAGTATACGCCAGCTTGACGATACAAACCATCTAATACAAGGGGCCGTTTATCATCTGGAAATAATGTTTTTTTAGATATAACTTTGATTGATTTAGGCAGTTTACGGAGTTGTGGTTATCAACGGTTTCGCAAAATAGACAAGCGCTAGCTCATGGATGTCGAGCTTGAAGAGTTGATGAATCATTGTAAGATTGAATACGCTTTTAAAAGATTTTATGGAAATGGAAAGAATGAACCACAAATGATTGGTACAGAGAAACAGGGCCATCGTGGTCGTTGTGCTCTTCAGTAACCTTGGTTCACTGAATTGGAAAATACGACCGTCGTTCGCGCGTTCAAAAGAAGTGTCCCGGAAGATTCGGAATGTCCCCTGATAATACATACAAAAGGGACTACCTTTGAGTACTCGTCAGTCAGCGGACCTATTAGTGCCTCATCAGTATGGATCAATGGATACGGCTAGTCTACAAAGAAATCCATCTATTTGAATCGAACCTTTCAAACTTTCAACCCCACTGATGTTATCTGATTTATCTTCAATAATGAATTTGGAATCCAGCTTTTATGTCTAGATCTTTCTCATGTGAGATAATGACATTTTGATTTTTGCTGATGGCAAACAAAAAACAACAAAAATAATATCAATCACTCCTGCCCTTCAAAGATCGGCGTATCACATTGGGCACGATGGTTCTCGTCAGATCACCGAAGTAAGCAACGTTGAGCTCGGTGAATACTTGGGTTGGGGACCGGGTGCTGTACTGGCTGGGCTGATCAGTGTCCAGGATAATAGGAACTGTGGACACTCGCGTGTTCTGGCACACGTAGACACCGTCGTGATATGACTGAAAGAAAAATCCTACTCACTCACTCACTCAAGAATACCTAGTTTGTGAAATTAGGGATTATTTTTCTATTGATATAATTGGGTGGCTGCTAGTGTTTTGTAAAACATTGCGATTATAGATTGGAAACATGTTACATGTAATTTATCACGGCATGATGTGATATGCAACATGTTAAAAGGAAAAAATGTTATCCAGGAATTGCATATCGCCAGTGGACGATTGTTTTGGTCTACTAAAGCGAACGTCTAAAGAATTAGTTGATGTATGTTTGCAGCGATTTGGGAGGGGAATTAACTGGAGAAAAGATTAATGGAATTATCGGTGTCATTGAAATTCTTGACCGCTTCGTTCTTGGAAAACGTTAGCTAGTGTTAGGTTTGCTCGATTCTGGTGCTAATTATGTCATAATACGTCATAATTACGTCATTATTGACGGCTGACTGCTGAATGTCAGGCATTCATATCCGCCAATGTATGTGCTTCTCGAACATCCTGTTGGGTTCCAGCAGAGGATCATGGATAAATTCAGAAAAGTTTTTTTTTTCATATTTCTTCAAAATTTCTGCTTTTCTGCGATGAAAAGTGGACAATAACTACTTTATTTCACATCACATTAATATTTACTAATTTATCATGCAGTTTTTGCGGAGAAATTGCACAAATAAAAAATTCGAAAAATCTGACCGAAAAATCGACCAAAAAATGCCGTTTTTTGAAATGACGTCACTGTGACATCATCAAAGCGGCTATCTTGGATTTTTTTACATTTTTCTGGTAGAGCTTGACCCAAGGGTATGGTGTGGTAAGTTTCAACGCCCTAGCTCATGGGGTAAAAGAATAATTAGGGGAGCCATTTCGCCCCCCCCCCTCCCTCCGCAGGCCAGGATACGTCCCAAAAATCCCAGGCCAGATAGGGTTAATTAATTTAATGAAATATATAGAAGGCCTTGACGTATTTGTTATTTTTAGATTCTGCAGTCAAATCGTTTATCGTTTCAGCTGATATGGATTATAATGATAACATCATCACGCATATGCATTCTGATATCAATTGCGTTCATGTTAAAAACCAAACATTGTCGGTCAATCTCTTTTCAACGTTACTTAACCAAGTGCTGGGGTACTCTTTATTTTGGAAGGTTTAGTTACGAAACATTCTGAAGATAACTCATATATCGATATGCCAAATCTGGCCTGCATACACGATGAATAAATACATTATATGGAGAACATACACGAAGCTATATAAAATATCGTCTGCCTTGTAATTTCAGCGACGTGAAGCGCCGAACTATTTTAGGATAAATACCATTCTGGTCCTAACCTAGTCTCGCATTCAATCTAGCAAGAACGGAAAATTCACAGTGCAACAATATATTCACTTGGGATACAGATTCTCTATCTGTAAGTAATAGAACTGTAACATGACTATTATGGAGATGAGGATCAAAGGATATTTGTGTCGAAAGCTCAGCAGACGTTGTACAATAAGATATCTTCTACTCCAACATTCAAAAAAGACAAGAAATCTTCAAACTTGGAACGAAATAAATAACCTGCATGTTATTCTGTCGAGGTGTCAATGTTATAGATAATATCTCCATCGCAATATTAACCCATATAGAGTAGTACCCCATATGAGCGGTGAAGAGTGACAGTTATCGTACTCGCGGTACTGGTGGTGGCTTGAGTAGCATTGGCATAGTAATCGAGCTAATATCTCTCTCGTCATTATTTTGTTCCCCGATGATACTGAACTAAAATCCTTTTTATTGATGCTCCAATAATAATATTCCGGTGAGTTACTTTTACCGACCTTTCTCAGGTTTCGTTGGCGTTACGTTTCGTAACTTGTGTCTAATTCCGCTTAACCCGGGGCTAGGGGCCGTATGAACCCATGTACTTCAAGATCCTCATAGTGTTCATATGAGGTTGACTGAGATACATCATTCTCTAGATGACGACTTTACAACGATTATTATGGATTAAGAATACTGATCAGCGATACGGATTTTATATTTTTGGAACATCATGATGTCTTGTCGGCATCATTGAAAACTGTTGACCGCTTCTTTCTTGCGGGAAACTAGCCTATGTTTATGTATACTGTGATTGTCTTTTTGAATTTGATGCTAATACTGTTATATGGAATATGGAATAGGCCTTTGGATTATGGACGCGGATATTCTTTAATGGACGATGGTTGAATTATGAATGGCGGACTAGACGCTTGTAATCTTCCTAGGTTTTATTTTCGTGGACAAAATCTTTGGTAATATTGGTCTCTCTATAAGACTTTGTTGACGGAGCATAAAAACTGTTCAAGGCTTAAGTTCTGCTTTATTCATATTCTGTTATATTTCATTGGTCCTGTGATATTGATGTTAAGTGGGTTTTTACCTCTGAACTAAGCCAGTAATGTGACCATAATCTGTACTTGGGCTTGTTTTATGGTTTGATGGCTAAGATTCGTGATCTGGGATTCCATGGAAAAGGTTTCATGAGGAGATTTATGGGGTTTCCAAGTTGGGAGACTCTTACGGTCATCTTTCGCTTTTGTACAGTTGGTGTTTCAGTGAGATTATTCTATCTGGTACTTTGCTAATTCTAAGTACACAATAATGATTTAAATTTATTGCTGGATTGGGCTGTCAAGTACCCCCTCTAGTTTGCTCGCTATCTTGCTCATCAAAATGTACATTTAGTAAATTGAACGTCATAAGATATAAATGGTTAGCTATATGTTATTTATATACCTAGGGTTTCGATCCTCCACATGCTTTCGATGCTTTTACTTCTCTGTGTATCTCAACCACACTTTCATTGTAGTTAATTTTGACACATTGGATTAATGGTCCTAATCGCCGACTCGGGCGGATTCAGATACATGTATATTATGTTTGATGTACGTACAATAGCCAAGCATTAATAGTGTCATTAATACTGAAAGTACATAGCACGTGATTTGGTTGCGTTCATCATGAAGATCTCAGTACCTGCTTTTTTCCATACTGAAATTCAATATCCGCACCTGCTGCTCTGCTATAAGTTTATGCTGCTCATCAAGCAGGTCAGAAACTTTCGACTCAAGGGATTCTAAAATCAGAAGATAGCCGTCTAAAATTGATTACCTTCCACATCAGGATCCCTGGTATATTCCCTGTGCAAAATATGAAGTATGTACATAATTAGTCCGTCAGTCGCAAAAGCGGTTGATAAGATGCCGGCGTACAAACAAGCAGTCATATGAACCACACGCCAAAATTATGATTGCATATCTAAAAACAAAAAGGTGATTTCTGTGATGATTTGTTTCTCAGCTACGCGTTTTTAGTAGGTGTTCATGTGGACATCTTCAATCACATGACCAAACCGCTCCAACACGGGCTTGAACGGTATTAGATACAAATATCCAAGATCAATGACATCATAGCCATATCAAGTCATTCGATGGAAACAATGGGTCCGTTAGATGAAAGAAAAGACCCAAACGTGATTATTAGTAGAATGCAAGTTCTTATTCAGAACACAAGTCTGTGAGACCCGACGCCGATCAAGGTCTTTATTCTTCACCATGTTATCCACAGTCACAAACTACAATCACAATGATTTGTACAGATGACAAGCCACGACATGTCCACCAGCAGAATCTCGCCATATATAGACAGCAATGAAACGTCCATGCTCTAACGAATATTTAATGGGACTCATTGTGTGAGTTAATGATATCTGGCCTCAACTGAAGAACACAACATCTCTGCAAACTTGAATGGAGTTTTATCAGATGTTGAACAGAACTTTGCTAAAAAGAACAGCGCTTGTGTCCATTATGCTTTGTCTCTGCTAAACAGATGAGGGCAATAACTTCAAAGTAGCTTACATATGTGTTCCATCAAGCGCCTCAGGTATACTTGCATAGGTAGATCGCCCGATATGTTAGGGTAATGAATTATCAATGCATCGACTCGTAAAATGATTAGTTACACTGGCCCAGTTCAATAAAGTAGTCACCCACTTCAGTGTAACTACAGGCCACGTTATTTCCTGATTCTGAAGAGCCGTTTGTATGGTTCAATAATTTGGTCAAATAGAAAACGAAATTAATGTCATACAATTATGCTAATGATGAAATGTATATGTCTGGCGATCATTAATGCGCACAAACACACATCAAGCTGATTGCTAACTGATGTAGACACCTCGCATAACCCGAACAGGTTGAAATTAGACAATTTCCGTTAATAAATCATAGTGTAAATGATATTAATTGGCAATCAGTGCTACTTACAGTCAGAACACAGAACATCGGTGTTGGGCCGTTTGACTGTGTAACCTGACCTATAACCGATATTGTGAAGGTGACGATGTCTTCATCGATACGATACGATCTCAACAATATATTGCTCTGTCAATACGGATAAATTTGATTCAATCTATTTGCAGGACTCTGCAAATCTTCAATCCATTCACTGTTCTGTTGGCTGCTGGTAGCCAATAATACGTAACCGTGACCCAGCCGTTTCCTTGTCCCTTCTCCACAATGGCTTGAGCGACACGTGGTATTAAACCAGACTCCTACAAGATACACGAAGCTTTCTTTAAGGTCGGCTATCCGAACAAAGAACATCGATTCAGAAGGGCTTTTTGGACAGCAATAACAGATCTAGTGCACATTTCCTTCGTGTCAATACCAATAACCAAAATGGGAGAGTTAAGTGAATTCCGAATAACGGTTATCATTAAACTGGAAATTTGTAGTGCGCAATAAGGTACAGATCGACATTGCGCTCCGTTCTTGTAAGCCATTAGCTTAATTTCTTTAATTCATTTGCATGATGCCTGCGCAAAAGTTAGTGTTAATAGTTTCATGTGAATAATTGTCGAATGTAAAAGATCTTTCGACGACGATTGAATTCTGAATGTCGGATATTCAAACGGCTCTTAGCTCCGGATTAAGCGCAATTAGACTCCAGTTACGAAACGTAGCGCCTGAGATGTTTCACGCAACGATCATATTTTGCCGTCCGTATACGATATTTACAACAGAATTTGAAAAAAATCTTTGAATGGAGTTGTTGTAGCGGTATAGGTCTGTTTGACAAGTTTCTGCAATACTGTTCTGTGGCGTTGATTAAATTCATCTCAGTCTGCAACTTGTCGCTTCTCATCGATGTCCAGTATGGACGCTGGCCGGCAGAAAAGCTTCTAAATCGTCAAGTCAGACGAATTCGACTTCGACATGACCAGGTTAGGGCGATCCCGCTCTCTAAAATGGAGGTAAAAAAGGTCGTTTTTGCTCAATAACTTTTGATTCCTTCTTAACCAATGCATCAAAATTTGAGGCGCATTGATTTATCTATTGTTCCATGTCATGAAATTAATTTACCATATGAAGAACGAGCAATGTTATTTAAACAGCGCGAAGGCTGTTTGGCCTTTTATTATGCAAATTAGATGGATTCAATGTGTCCGTTAGATGAAAGAAACGACCCAAGCGTGAATATTAGTAGAATGCAAGTTCTTATTCATAACACAAGTCTGTGAGACCTGACGCAGATCAAGGGCTTTATTCTCCACCATGTTATCCACAGTCACAAACTACAATCACAATGATTTGTACAGATGACAAGCCACGATATGTCCACCAGTAGAATCTCACCATATATAGACAGCAATGAAACGTCCATGCTCCAACGAATATTTATTTCGTAAGTTAATGATATCTGGCCTCAACTGAAGAACACATCTCTGCAAACATGAATGGAGTTTTATCAGATGTTGTGCTAAAAAGTACAGCGCTTGTGTCCATCATGTTTGGTCTCTGCTAAACAGATGCGAGATTTAACTTCAAAATAGCTTACATATGTGTTTAATCAAGCGCCTCAGGTATACTTGCATAGATAAATCACCCGATATGTTAGGGTAATGAATTACCAATGCATCGACTCGTAAAATGATTAGTTACACTGGCCCAGTTCAATAAGGTAGTCGCCCACTTCAGTGTAACTACAGGCCACGTTATTTCCGGAGTCTGAAAAGCAGTTTTTTGGTTCAATAATTTGGTCAAATAGAAAACGAAATTAATGTCATACAATTATGCTAATGATGAAATGTATATGTCTGGCGATCATTAATGTGCACAAACACACATCAAGCTGAGTGCTAACTGATGTAGACACCTCGAATAACCCGAACAGGTTGAAATTAGACAATTTCCTTTAATAAATCATAGTGTAAATGATATTAATTGGCCATGAATGCTACTTACAGTCAGAACACAGAACATCGGTGTTGGGTCGTCTGACTGTAACCTGACCTATAACTGATACTGTGAAGGTGTCCATGTCTTCATCGATACGATACGATCTCAACAATATGTTGCTCTGTCAATACGGATACATTTCATTCAATCTATTTGCAGGACTCTGCAAATCTATTCACTGTTCTGGGCTACGTACCCGTGGCCCAGCCGTTTCCCTGTCCCTTCCCACAATGTCTTGAGCGACACGTGGTAATAAAGCAGACTCCTACAAGATACACGAAGCTTTCTTTAAGGTCGGGTGTCAATACCAATAACCAAAATGGGAGAGTTAAGTGAATTCCGAATAACGGTTATCATTAAGCTGGAAATTTGTAATGCGCAATAAGGTACAGATCGACATTGTACTCCTTTCTTGTAAGCCATTAGCTTAATTTCTTTGTTTCATTTGCATGATGCCTGCGCAAAAGTTGGTGTTAATCGTTTCATGTGAATAATTGTCGAACGTAAAAGATCTTTCGACGACGATTGAATTCTGAATGTCGGATATTCAAACGGTTCCTAGCTCCGGGTTAAGCGCAATTACACTCCAGTTACGAAACGTAGCGCCTGAGATGTTTCACGCAACGATCATATTTTGCCGTCCGTATACGATATTTACAACAGAATTTGAAAAAAAATCTTTGAATGGAGGCGTTGTAGCGGTATAGGTCTGTTTGACAAGTTTCTGCAATACTGTTCTGTGGCGTTGATTAAATTCATCTCAGTCTGCAACTTGTCGCTTCTCATCGATGTCCAGTATGGACGCTGGTCGGCAGAAAAGCTTCTAAATCGTCAAGTCAGACGAATTCGACTTCGACATGACCAGGTTAGGGCGATCCCGCTCTCTGAAATGGAGGTTAACAAGGTCGTTTTTGCTCAATAACTTTTGATTCCTTCTTAACCAATGCATCAAAATTTCAGGCGCATTGATTTATCTATTGTTCCATGTCATGAAATTAATTTACCATGTGAAGTACCAGCAATGTTATTTAAACAGCGCGAAGGCTGTTTGGCCTTTTATTATGCCAATTAGATGGATGACAGTTTAACTTTTTACTGCCATTTGATGCGGACAGATATGTCTGTATGCGCCTCAAGAGGATTTTGCTGAATTCATTATGTGAACGGATTAATTGAGCGAAAACGACTCTTTTTACCTCCATTTTAGAGAGCGGGATTCCCCTAACCTGACGACAGTACTTCATGTGACAATACTAAAAATGCCATCTGCCAAAAACGGTTAGGCAATATAATATCGGCCATCTCGTACTGAAACTACTGAATCACAGTATGTACCACTTCAGAATCTTTTAGATTGATTGGACGATCTTGTAATTTTCTTCACAAGCCAATGAGAATGTCGGCTTTTTTTCTGAAATTTACATTGACTAATCGAGTTGTTCGAAATTGGAAGATATTCAATGTGGCAATCAAGTACCTCACTCGGGCATAATAATATCGCAGCCGTCAGTCAGATATTTGGACATGATTCCCGCCAGAGCATCACACCGCCGGAAGTGACATCATATCGATGATTGTCGGACATTCCGATTACTTTGAAATTCTGCATAATACATTTGTTGACCTGGCGTTAAACAGAATGATCTAGAGATTATTTTTTTCCGTATATATGGACAGAGCATATGACAAATTGTTCGCTCATGTACAAAACTGAAGGATTTGTCCGGTCGGATTTCAACTGAACCATGTGGGAGTGGGTCTTTCCCTATACGTCCCTTACAAACCAATAAGCTGGGGAATTTGTGGGGTTTATGTCGGGCAAGCTGTGTAGGGATCATGTGGGGAATGTGTAGGACAGCCAATGTGGGGAATGTGTAGGGATTTGGTGAAATCCCCACATTGGAATTAGTCGTGGAAAAGGAGTTTCTTAATGCTGCTTAGCCGAATTAAATCCCCGCACTATCCCAACATCAGCCCCACATGTTCCCTACATGTGGGGATGATGCGGGGAACTATATGTAAAGCTGGTATGGGATCGACCCACAATATTCCTGCAGTAAGTCCAGCATGGTACAGAAAACCCCACAATATCCCCACGTGGGGAATCTGCGGGGCAGAAAAGCCCACAATATCCCCACGTGGGGAATCTGCGGGTCAGTACTTTCAGCATGGGACAGAAAGTCCCTCAACATCCCTATGTGGGGAATCTGCGGAGCAGTAATTCCAGCATGGGACGGAAAACTCCACAATATCCCCAAGTTGGGAATCTGCGGGGCAGAAAACCCCACAATATACCCACGTGGGGAATCTACAGGGCAGTAATTCCAGCATGGGACAGAAAACCCCACAACATCCCCACGTGGGGAATCTGCGGGGCAGAAAAGCCCACAATATCCCCACGTGGGGAATCTGCGGGGCAGTACTTCCAGCTTGGGACAGAAAACCCCACAACATCCCCACATGGGGAATCTGCGGTGCAGTAATTCCAGCATGAGACGGAAAACCCCGCAATATCCCCAAGTAGGGAATCTGCGGGGCAGAAAACCCCACAATATACCCACATGGGGAATCTGCGGGGCAGTAATTTCAGCATGGAACAGAAAACCCCACAACATCCCCACGTGGGGAATCTGCGGGGCAGAAAACCCCACAATATACCCACGTGGGGAATCTGCGGGGCAGTAATTCCAGCATGGGAGAGAAAACCCCACAATATCCCCAGGTGGGGAATCTGCGGGGCAGTAATTCCAGCATGGGACAGAAAACCCCACAATATCCCCACGTGGGGAATCTGCGGGCAGTAATTCCAATTTGGGGCAGAAAACCCCACAAAGAGGTATGGCAACATCCCCACAGTAACCCTACAATATCCCCATGTGTGGGGATGTCGTGGGGTTGTCGCCCCCGAATGTACCAACAATGGGTTATTTTCAAGGTAGTTATTTGGGAGTGGGGAATGAATTGGGCAGAGCACTCTGCAGTATTTCCACAAATGGTGAAATTACGGGGCAGGGTGAACAAAACACCATCTGTACGGAATTCCTGGGGTGTGGGGGAGCGGGGCATCTTCTATCTATAAGGGCATGTCATTTGTACAGACTGTCTAGTCTGTCCGAATTCCTCCTGCAATATCATCCATCCCTTAAAATAACTACCAGCAGAAGCAAAATCCGCGCGTATTTTCACCTTTTATTCTTTAGCAGCATAAAATATACATTGTACCATGTCTTAAAACACCTGAGCACAAAATGGGAAGCACATTGAAAGTCTGTGTCAAGTAGAATGGTTTTTCCTCCGTCAAAGGTTTAAACAAATCTGTCTTGGTCTTTTCCCACCTGTTGTGGGATGGCCTTCAGCATTCCTTGGGGGACTGTCGTCATCGTCAGAGGATGACGAATCCACGGCAGATGAGGGTGAAGCTGAAGAAGAGTCCACCAGCTCTTCTGACATGTGGAGATCATGCTTCTTCATTGGTGTTTTCTCGCGGATTCTACCTGACCTTGCTGCATCATGACACTTCTGAGTGATGCCTCTCCTTACCTTGGACCACGGTGTGCCCTTGAACTGGTTGCAAACATAACCTGGAAGTCAAACAATGAACATGAGATTGATCTAATCAAAACCCCTCGGCTTTCCCCAAGTGATTGAGACCCATGTGTAGTGTGAATTAAGGAAGAGATAGTTGTATGTGGGATGATCAAGATATACCGTTAGTTGGTTACATTCAGGCATATAGGACAGAAACAGAAAAATTATATATCTGTAAAGGGGCATAACTCTGTAAAGTATGGCCGGAGATTATTACATCCGAAAGGGGCATAACTCCATAAGCAAATGCGAGTAATCCTTTGTTGGCTTGTAGAATACAACAGCAAGTTTTCTGCAGATATAGTTGGTTACATTCAGGCATATAGGACAGAAATAGAAATTGATATATCAGTAAAGGGGCATAACTCTGTAAAGTATGGGCCGAGGGGCGCCACTTTCGATAGTCGTCTGAATTAGACCTACTGTAAAATAAGAACCGATACGAATAAGCTGTACCAAACACGGATCTGCAGATATAACTTGTACATTCAACTACAGATAGCAAAATCGGAGATTATTACATCCAAAAGGGGGATAACTCCATAAGCCGAGGCGAGTAATCCTTTGTTGGCTTGTAGAGTACATGAATATAAATAAGTTTCCAAAATATAATAGTTATATCGAACACAGTTCTGCAGATATAGTTGGTTACACTCAGGCATACAGAACAGAAATAGAAATTAATATATCTCTAAAGGGGCATAACTCTGTAAAATATGGGCTGAGGGGAGCCACTTTCGATTGGCGTCTGACTTAGCACTCTGTGAAATAAGAACCAAGATGAATAAGCTGTACCGAACACGGATCTGCAGATATAACTTGCACATTCAGCTACAACTAACAAAATCGAAGATTATTACATCTGAAAGGGGCATAACTCCATAAGCTGAGGCGAGTAATCCTTTGTTGGCTTGTAGAATACAACAATATAAATAAGTTTCCAAAATATAGTAGCTATACTGAACACAGTTCTGCAGATATAGTTGGTTACATTCAGGCATATAGGACAGAAATAGAAATTAATAAATCTGTAAAGGCGCAGAACTCTGTAAATTATGGGCCGAGGGAAGCCAT
The DNA here is from genome assembly GCA_036873755.1 of Hanleya hanleyi. NCBI lineage: Eukaryota > Metazoa > Mollusca > Polyplacophora > Lepidopleurida > Hanleyidae > Hanleya > Hanleya hanleyi. Next base: position 5,160 of record JAVTVY010057113.1, on the reverse strand, counting down.
TTTCGATAGTCGTCTGAATTAGACCTACTGTAAAATAAGAACCGATACGAATAAGCTGTACCAAACACGGATCTGCAGATATAACTTGTACATTCAACTACAGATAGCAAAATCGGAGATTATTACATCCAAAAGGGGGATAACTCCATAAGCTGAGGCGAGTAATCCTTTGTTGGCTTGTAGAATACAACAATATAAATAAGTTTCCAAAATATAGTAGCTATACTGAACACAGTTCTGCAGATATAGTTGGTTACATTCAGGCATGTAGGACAGAAATAGAAATTAATAAATCTGTAAAGGCGCAGAACTCTGTAAAATATGGGCCGAGGGAAGTCATTTTCGATAGGCGTCCGACTTAGCACTATATAAATAAATGTTGAAAATTTGGTGGTTGTGTCTCAAGCGGTTTTGCCTAAAATGCAGTAACAGACGGACGGACGTACATGGCGACGACAATACCCCGAGGCCAAAATGGCCGAGGGGTAAAAACGATTAGTATATTCTGAATGCCCGAGCTATCGTAATAAATTAATACAGGAAACAAATATGGTTGAGCATACAAATATTCCAGTTTCATGATGGCAGTCCAACATTGACCCCTACAACACTAGGCGCTATGAAAATAACATGTGGGGTATTGGTAAATTTCAGAATAAAAATGCACAAATAACATATAGATACTGTGAAGAATTTCAATGCTTTGAGATAACTGGCTCCGATATTTCGCCGAAAATCCCATCCCATCGTAAATTGAGACGGACAGTAAACTGACTGCCCAATAAAAAAATAAAATAAAATGAAATAAATTTTCGACCGACCGACCCATTCTCACTGACCAGGGTCTGTTACCCCAAACAAACACCTTTTTAATTTAGGCCCAACTGGTGGGACATCCCACCTCTGAGAAATGAACAGGATATCACAGTTTTTTCTCAGATATGCAGTGATTATAAGATTTCCTCACCTCCAGGTGTAACTTCCTTTCCTTGTAGGAGAGGATAACTGGTATTCAAAGGAGGTCTACAAGCCAATCTAATCCATTATCCTGTTACCAATTCACACAATGAGTGGGGTCCAGTATTTGCCTGTTCCTATAAATCATTGAAATACAAACACAATTATTTATATTAGATAAAACTCAATCAGGGCAGTATACATTCTGTAGCAAATGATTGTTACCTGAAAAGAGAGGCAGAAATGCATTTTAGTATCAAATTACATTAAAGGAATCTGTCATTCTGATCTGCCCGATCTTGCAGACCAGTGATGCCACTGAAGACCAGTACATGCCAGGCACGAAACACAGATAGGACCAACAGAATACTGTTAAACGTGACAGTTTTATAGTACCGGTTACAGAACAGAATTTCATATTTTAAACTGTGCTCTCAGCCTATTTCACTTGTAAACAGAAAATTCATTCCGTTGCAAATAAAAATCAATCTTCCTTTCCATTGAGAGCAAACTAATGGTGGTAAACAGACCCCTACCTTGTAAAAAAGGGGGCAGGGTGCTAGTCTGTGGAAAAGGGGCACTTTTTGTGCGGACGAGGAATAAAAGGGCATGTCGGGGGCACTACGAGTCGCAGCGGCAGTATCGGTATCTCTTAATGTCACCATTCATTTCTGTCGACTTCATGCATTGAAAGAATGGATAGAAAGGAGGATACACAGGAATCTGCTTAAAATTAGATCTGCAGTAAGCACTCCCTAGTTTACTTGTCGGTCATGTAAATCTGACGATTACATGCTGATTAGTTGAAAACACAGATTACAGTATATTATATATTTACACAGTGACACGGTAAGCAACGATGTCCTGAATCACAAACAAACTTAAACAGTGAAAATATAATTAAAAATTAAGGTTTGGTTTTTCTTCGGCACTCATTTTCATTTTGATGTGTATGGGACATTAGTGTTTTTGAATTGCCCCCAAATAAACAAGATTGTTTCTGATCAATGACATTATTTGAGTACCGTGAGTGTGATGAAAGCTGTTAATTTGTTATGAGCGTGGGCTTGGTCTCACAGAAACAAGCGATGAATTTTCAGCTTCGTGTGATAGGTAGCTATGATCTATTTCTTGCAAGCTATTCATAATTTTCACTGGAATTTGCATGAAAATTTGTTGTTGTTGTTGCTGCTGCTAAATAGGCTTTATACTATTCGGATGAAATGGGCTACGTAATATCGCCATCTCTCAATAAGGCTTCAAATCAATTCGAAATTTCTGAAATAATGCGGCAGTTAATATCGGTCCCATAAAATTAGACTGAGTCGACGTCTCCACGTGGCGGCGATCACCAGCGATTCATCGACTGAAGGTTGGAAACCGGGACAGTTTACCAACGAATAAACAGGGTCAACATGAGGCAAACAACAGCCAAATTACTTAGCAGGTATTGAAACTTCGAACTTATCATTAAAAGAGCTTAGTACCGGTAATTATTCTTGGTATTTAATCTACAAGTCCGCTCAAACTTCGGTGATTATCAGTGTGAAACAGCGGGGGTTTTTCCCGCGACGTTCAGCTTTGAATCTGGAGATAACGTAACGAGGTGTTTGACTGGCCAAGAGTACCGCCTTATCAGGACTCTGCCAATCACAATGCCAGTACTTGAATATGTTGCTTCAAACAAATATGGCCGACTGTCAGTGTTTCCATACACAACTACGGGCCTTCGATAAGACAGATTAATCCTTCTTAGAGTTGGGGCGGATCAACGATGTGAAGGGATGGAATTCGGAAATAAACAACCTGTATTCATGAAGTATAGTAGCAGAGCATGGCTTTAAGGAAGAGACGGGGCACGGTCTAAATGGGGCAGGGCGCATTTTCGAGCATCTCAGAAGGGGCGGGGCACGCTCTGAGGGGGGCGGGGCGGAGCGCCCCTCTGGTTTCCTCAAGGGAAAGGTCTGGTAAATGTAGGTGAGGTGTTCAGGCAACGACATACAAACTACCATACATGTATTTCTAATTTGATAATCATACTTCTAGTCAGCTATGCATTAAACAGAATAAAAAACAAACAAACAATTCATATTGCAATAATGAAGTGTATCAATGACTAGTAATTAATCAATCCAGATACAGTCATTGAAGGGATATTTACTCTACCTTGGAGTCACTGTTCAAATCTTTGTACTCTTCTGATGGCGGAATGTCCATGACATGCTCTGGTTCCATGACAACATCACCCTTGAAATTATCATTTCGGTCATATGCTTGCAACCTGATAAAAAACAAAGATGTATTCAATAGGAGTTTTGCACCTACCCCTCACCCCCCTCCCGTTTTTTGTTTTTTTTTCAATAATAATAATAAAAACATTCCCGGCCTGGAATAGTTTCATATACAGAACTTTTTCTCTGTTGTTTCTATATAAACATATATTCTGACCGGACAGATCACCGTATCCAATCTAAAACAAGCGGTCAGTAAAATTAACTTAGTACGGATATCGTGTTGGTTCGAAAACAGGTGATTTCACCCCTGTACCTAAACGACCAGCTGTCTGAATATCCATCCCGTTTTAGGGACAGAAACTTTTAAATAAATCGGAAATAAACATTCATTTTTAGGTCATAACAGTAATACTGCGAAAAGTTTGTAGGCCACGAAAATGGGGTGCACGTCAATAGGTATACGATTTGACATGTAAATCAAAACACCTTACCGCTCGACTAATTCATGTTTTCTTCCCGATAGTTTAGCTTTCCGTTTCCTCAGTTCATCCTTTAGGTCTTTCAGCGTCCATTCTTCGTATTTATTCGCCATCTTAACGTCTTGGTGAAGAAAAATCAACCAAGTTCATGGCTTGCCAATGTTTACAATCGGGCTCCACTTCCGGTGTTGCGCGCGCAAACTTGCTTGTAGAAAGTTCTTGGTATGAAGGGAGACAACTCGATTAACATGCAAATTAATAGGCAATGGCCTAAGACGGCTCACATTTATAGTCGTGATTTAGCGTTATATATCGGAGGAAATTTATGGATGCGATACATTAGACACAGAACTTCTATTCATGCATTACATTAAAAATATTCTTATGACATATGATCAGTGAATTGATATTCTAGCAATCTTTAAACCTAGTCCTATAGGGCAATGGGCATGCACGGCCTATATTCCGCGAAAATATGAGGGGGATACGCCGGAGATGGTAACCAACACTTGATAACTCTGCCTGTATCTCTTCGATATTTGATTCTGTTTAGTTATTTTTAAACCTGTACAGATACCCGTTTCAAAAATATATCTTTTGCTACACATTTCTTTCACCTCACGACGAGAAGTTTACCGTAAAAGATGCATGGTGTCGATTCGACGGGAATTTTTCGCGATACACCGGCACAAAATGTTTTAATAACTTTCATTAAAAATGCATCCAAAAAATACAAATCTAAATAAATAGTTTTCATTTCGAGTATTGTAGGATCATGAAAAAATATAAACGTTTTTGTATATTCTTTTAAGAAAACAGAGTTCACAGTCTGCATGCATGATCCCCACATTTATCTCACACTATATGTGCAAATAAGATATCGCCCACTTCAACCCCACTATCGTCTTAGGCTATGCATGGAAGAATGCTTGCCCAACAAAATCCCCACGTTTACCTTAAGCTAGGAAAACGGCGAGCATTTTGCCCTACATCATCCCCACGCCAGACTTTCAGCACAGCCCGACACATTCCCTACATTGGACTTTGTCTACGAGCGCTGGAAAAAGTCCACCCCACCTAATCCCTACAAACAACTCAGTCGATTAACTCCGAAGTTCAATTTCCCTACACCAACCCCACGTTACACTTCGAGTATGTAGCAGATAAAGGTATGCCCTACATCATCCCCACGCGGACTTTGAATTCTCGCCCATTCGCCCGTCATAATCCCCACATCAGCCCTACATAATCCCCATGTTTATGTTAAATTTGCATAACCGTGGACAGCTGCTACACACAAACCCTACGTTATCCCCACGAGGAAAGTTCCAAACCACGCTTCGCCCCACACGAACCCCACGCGCCCACCAATACCCCACACTTTCCCTACGCAATCCACACGTTTATGTTTGTAAGGGGTCATAGCCACGTCGTAAAGATCATCTACCGCTATTGGTGGCAGGGTCATAGCGGAGTAAGGATGTGAAACG
>JAVTVY010057112.1:0-30692 GCA_036873755.1 Hanleya hanleyi | reverse complement strand
ATCTGTAGCTCAGATCAGATAAGATATGTTGTAAGATAAGCTAAGCTATATTTAGAGTTGATTTTTGGACAAACCCAAATCGTGGTAATGAATTAACCAATGTTTTAAACTGATCTTTAGATGTTGTGGATCTTATGGAATCCGCAAGTCCGTTTCACAGAACAGGACCCTGATAGAGAACAGAGTTCAGGTTTCACTGGCCGATACACAGCAAGTCTCCAAACAATGATAGTACACTGCACCCTATATGTATATGTCTGGCTCAGGTAGAAATACATTTACAGGCTAGTGTATAAAAAGTCACGAGTCTATAGGTCAGTCTGAGGTAGAAGGAATATGCCTATAGTTCTGGCTCAGATAGACGGTATAATCTATAGGTCAGACTCCGGTGAAAGGCTTACCTGTATAGGTCAGGCTTTAGTATTAGAAGGTATACGTCTATAGATCAGGCTCAGGTACAAGGTATACCTCTATAAGTCGGGCTCATGTAGAAGGTATACGTATATAGGTCAGGCTCAGGTAAAAGGTCTGAAGATCAAGCTCAGGTAGAAGGTATACGCTTATGAGGTCAGACTCCGGAGGTATACGTCTGTAGGTCAGGCTCCGATAAAATGCAAACGTCTGCAGGTCAGGCTCAGGTAGAAGGTATACGTCTGTAGGTCAGGCTCTGGTAGATACATCTGTATGTTATGCTCAGGTAGAAGGCATACGTCTGTAGGTTAGGCTCCGGAAGAATGCATATATCTGTAGGTCAGGCTTAGATAGAATTTATGCGTCTGTGAGTTAGACTGAGGTGGAAGGTATACGTCTGTAGGTCAAGCTCGGGTAGATGGTATGCGTCTGTAGGTTAGGCTCAGGTACAAGGTATACGTCTGTATGTCAGGTTCAGGAAGGATGTATACGTCTGAAGGTCAGATTCCGGTGAAGGTATGTCTGTAGGCCAGGCTCTGATTCAATGTATAAGTCTGGAGGTCAGGCTTAGGTAGAAGTTTCATGTATATTGGTCAGCCTCTGGTAGAATTACAAGCGTCTAGTCCGTCATTCATAATCCAGCCGTCGTCCATTAGAGAATATCCGCGTCCACAATCCAAAGACCTATTCCATTTCCATATAACAGTATTAGCACCAAATTCAAAAAGACAAAAGTATACATAAACATAGGCTTGTTTCCTGCAAGAGAGAAGCGGTCAACAGTTTTCAATGATGCCGGCAAGACATCATGATGTTCCAAATATCAAATCCGTATCGCTGATCAGTATTCTTAATCCATAATATTCGTTATAGAGTCGTCATCTAAAAATGATGTACCTCAGTCACGCTTTGATTGTGACTGTTCATATGAGTACCGTGAGGATCTTGAAGTACATGGGCTGTGGGTATCAGGCCCAGGTAGAAGATATACGTCTGTGGGTATCAGGCCCAGGTAGAAGATATACGTCTGTGGGTATCAGGCCCAGGTAGAAGATATACGTCTGTGGGTATCAGGCCCAGGTAGAAGATATACGTCTGTGGGTATCAGGCCCAGGTAGAAGATATACGTCTGTGGGTATCAGGCCCAGGTAGAAGATATACGTCTGTGGGTATCAGGCCCAGGTAGAAGATATACGTCTGTGGGTATCAGGCCCAGGTAGAAGGTGTATGCATGTAGGTCAGGCTCAGGTACAAGATTGACGTCTTTTGGCCAGATTCATTTAGAAAGCATAAGTCTGTAGTTCAGGTACCAGATATACGTCTATATGTCAGGCTTAGGTAGAAGATACTCGTCTGTAGGTCAGGTGCAGGTACGAGGTGTACGTCTGTAGATCAGGCTGAGGGAGGAATATATACGGTTGTCCGTCAGGCACAAGTTATACGTTGATAGGTCAGATTCAGGTAGATGGAATACGTCTATATGTCAGGCTCAGGTAGAAGATATAGGTCTGTAGGTCAGGTTCACGTACGAGATGTACATCTGTATATCAGGCTCAGGTGGAATACATACGCGGTTGTCTGTCAGGCTCAGGCACAAGGTATACGTCTATAGGTCAGATTCAGGTAGAAGGGATACGTTTATATGTTCGGCTCAGGTAGAAGATATAGGTCTGTATATTAGGCTCAGGTAAAATTTATACGGTTGTTCGGCTCAGGTAGAAGATATAGGTCTGTATATTAGGCTCAGGTAAAATTTATACGGTTGTCTGACAGGCTCAGGTACAAGGCACACGTCTATAGGCCAGGTTCGGGTACAAGGTCTGTTCATCCCGGTTATCGATGCCGAACAATGTCGAATTAAAGTAATTTAACACTATTGTCGCACTTTAATGAGATTTCATCTTATAGGCTTACTACAGTGCCTTCTGTTCTAGCAAATCTTGACTTCTCTCCATTGGGCCCCAAAAAATGATTTTGGTAAAAAATATACGTCTATAGGTCAGGCTCAGGTAAATGGTATATGTGGATAGGTCAGGCTCGGGTAGAAGGTATGCGTCAATGGGTCAGGCGCAGGTAGAAAGTATACGTCTATGGATGCTTCGCACAGTTTGGCATTGAAAACGAGGGCGAATCCTTTGGTAATAGGAGTAACGTAAAAGAAGTCCTCCAGAACTTAAGTGAAAATGCCACATTTTCTGATTAATAAGAATTCACCCTCAAGGTCGACTCAAATCAGAATGGGCAAGTTTGGAAAAAAAAATATCGAGTTCAATAAAGAAAAGTTGATGACATCACACATATGGAAATGAGGTTCTCGTGTTTGGTGCCAGCTTCGCATCTCAGCTAGGAAACAAGAACTAGCGATGCCGTCCTGATTTTTAGTGTGACAAAGACAAGGTATACTTCTATAAGTCAGGCTCATGTAGAAGGTATAGTCTATAGGTCCGACTCACGTAAAAACTGTGCCTCAATAGGTCAGGCTCTGGTAGAAGACATACATCTATAGGTCAGTCTCAGGTACAAGGTATACCTTTATTGGCCAGCCTCAGGTACCAGGTATACCTCTAAAGGTCAGTCTCATGTTGGAGGTATACGAATATATGTCAGGCTCAGGTAAATGCTATATCTCTGAAGGTCAAGCCCAGGTAGAAGGTGTAGGTCTGTAGGTCAAACTCAGAGGGAATATGTCTGTAGGTCACGCTGCCGTAGAATGTATACACCTAGTTTAGTTTAAACATATTTTGTTACCTTCAAAATGGTAAAAGGATTGGGTAAAAAGTTCTTCGATAAACCCTCTCCATACAAATATAAAACAACATAGCGGAAGCAGATGTGGGAGAAATAAACATGCATACATACATACATATATTACTTGAAAGAATAAACAATTTTTTTTTCAGTTTACAAATAATCATGTCGCAAACATATACACATGCACAAGCAGAGCCATGGAGGAATTCGGGGGTTTCAATAATAAGTTTTTCTGTATAGGACGAGAATAAATACTACACTTTCTTGTTAAAATCTGCTTGTGTCACTAATAAAATCTTGTACGGCAATGAATATTTCCTGGTTTTCTTTTTCCTGAAATTCTTACTTCCCCATAATAGCGTATCCAGAGTTATTGGAGTCCGTACTTTTTGTAATAGCTCAGCGCGAGAGTGTATATTTGCTACATTGAAAGAAGTAATGAAAAGCATCTTCAACATCATCATTACACGAACAAATTGGACGGTCTACCAAATGAACACGGAAGAGTTGGCTGCATTTGTGTCTTAATTTTGTGTGCAAAACTTGTAAATATCTATTTCCAATTGAAAAATAAGATGGCGGGTTATTTTTTGAGCAGAGATCTTTTTTAAACATACTCAACGACTCCTTATATTTAACAGACTGGTCAAGACGATTCCACGAATCAACAGCAGAAGGGAAGAAAGCGTTTTCTAATAAGTTAGTTCTGGATCTAAAAGCAGTATAATCCTGCGAGTTTCTGAAATTATATCTACTACGGTTTTCGACTTTCTGTGGTAACAGATTTCTAAGATATTCTGGAGATTCTCCGCGATCTAATTTATACATAATACGAAGTTTTGCATTTTGTCGTCTTCTTTTAAGGGATTCCCAGCCAGTTTCCAAGTAGAGAGAGTTTCGAGAGGCATAACATGGCAACCCAGAGACAATACGAGCAGCAGCTAACTCTAATCCCTCCAGTTTATTTGACAATTCTGGACTACAACCATCCCATACAGGAGCAGCGTACTCGAGTTTCGGTCGAATAAAACTTGTATGTTATATAGAGCCCTTTGGTTAAGTTTATATTTCAAGTGGCGCATCAACCCTAATCGTTTATACGCTGATGCTAATGTTTTTTCTATATGAATATTCCACTTGCAGTCACTTTGAAAATGTAGACCCAAATGACAATGTGATTGGGCTACAACTTCTCCTTAAAGATTATAACAGGTTCTTCATTAAAAAATCTATTGCTAAATAAAACCATCTTTGATGGGTTAAAGAGTATTAACCATTGTTCTGCCCATTCTTCCAGTCTATCAACATCAGCATTTAATATAGTTTCAATTTCGGTTATCAGAGCAGAAGAACATTGAAGAGATGTATCATCTGCAAACAATCTTGTAGTGCTAGATAATGGATCGGGCATATCATTAACATATAGCAAAAACAATAGAGGTCCAAGAACAGAACCCTGAGGGACGCCGGCTTTTAGACATCCAATATTTGAAAATCCACTTTTGATGAAGACTTTCTGTTTTCTATTTTCAGGATAACTCTGAAACCATTTCAACAAATCACCCGAGATACCATATTGTCTTAATTTAAAAAGTAGGCCCTTGTGCCAGACGCGATCAAACGCCTTGGATATGTGAAACAATATAACACATGAAAACTGTCGTTGATCGATGGCCGTACAGATTTGGTGATAAAGTTCTATTAGTAGACTATTCGTCGAATGCCCCGGCAAAAAACCCTGCTTGATGTTTGTAAAAAACATTGTTTGAAAGAAAAAAGTTATAAGTATGCTTAAATATTAGCCGTTCCATGATTTTTCCTAGGCAGCTAAGTAGCGAAATAAGTCTATAATTAGATGGATAGCGTTGATCTGCAGCCTTTGGCAGCGGTAAAACATATGCTAACTTCCAAGATTCTGGAAATATACTTTCGTGCAAAGATCGATGAAACAGGAGTTTTAAGTGGGAATGAAACAGAATATACAACTGCCTTTAACATTCTATGACTTATTTTATCTGGTCCAGCTGCTTGGTTTGTTGGAACGGATTTAATTATGTCAATGATATCGTCGATACAGATCTAAATATTTTCTATCTTATCATTGGTGCGCTGTATAAATCTTAGCAATTCGACGAGAGAATTAATCATTCAAATTCGCAACTGAGCAAAAATATTGAGAAGATTAGCTTTTCCAGCATCAGACAAAACTGTAAAATTATTCTCATCATATAATGGGGGTATACAATTTGTTGATTTACATGTGCATATAAAGCTTTTAACAAGTTTCCAGTAAGTTTTAGGGTCGGTTTGGTTTGATGTTTCTAATAATGATTCTATATTATTAAAATAATGTTCTCGAGCGTACTTTTTCATGTTATTTACTTTATTACTTGATGGTTTATATTTGTCCCAGTGTAAAGGTCTCGAAGATTTTATTGCCTGTTTTCTTAGTCTGTCTCGCATTCTATTTTCTTTTCTAATTTCGGAATCATGCCACGGTTTATCGTTTGGTCGGATTGTCACGGTATGGCGGGGAATACATTTGGTAGCTAGTTTTAGACATTCTACGGTAAATGACTCGGCAGCTTCGTGTACAGTTGCATATGTACCAAATATTATTGTCCAATCAGTTTCCACTATTAAAGGTCAACCCAAACGATCTGAGGTCAAAAATATAAAAAAATAGTCCTTTCGATTCTGAAAATAATGATATTTTTTTTATAATTTTGTGTCGTCTGGTTGGCGAGATATTGCCGTTTGAAAGCTGAAAATCGCTCTCCTGTCAATTCCAGCTGTGACGTCACGGAGGGACAGCCGTCTTGTATTCTCTATGTTAAAGCCGTTTACCACAGTCATAAGTAGCTGCTGATTTCTGAAGATTTTCGGGGTGTCGGGGCATCATTTGTTAAATATGCCGCGACGTTGTGTAGTGGGAGGTTGCAGTTTTACTACAGATGACGGTGTTAGTATTCATTTGTGACCTAAAGACGAGAAATTCGCTGCAAATGGGACGAAATTTGCACGCAACACGAGGGTGTGGAAAGAGGGCCCGAGCCAGTACTCGTATAATTTGCTCGGCACATTTTGACAGAAAGACATCATTCGAGGACCTCTACAGCGTAGCAGTTGAATTCGGGTAAAAATCAAAACTAAAGAGAACAGCTATTCCAAATATCAAACCTAAGAACAATCAGAATGTGACGGCAAAGAAATCGGACAAGGAGAATCTACCACGGACATCGGCTGAACGAACCTTGCCTGCAAGCGAGGCCTCGAGCAGGGAGACGGCTGTACATGCCCTGCTCGCTCTCGCGTCCCCGATAAACGCCCAGAATGCTATCCATGATGTGGCATTTGTTGCTTGAGCACCTACAAGTTAGACTGGATGAGTCTCTATTTCATATGTACTATTCATATATATATATACGTTTGATAAGTAAATAAATAAAAAAAATAAATAAAAAAAAACAAATGAAAAAATTATTTCAAGTATTTCTTAATAGGCAGAGTTACTTCCTTTTGTTTCCCCTTTAAAATACATTATGAAACAGGGGCTGGGTCCAGTCTACCCACAATTGTGAGAGTGCATGTAGATCAGACAACGACAAAATCGTACAGTGATCGGGCAAACCGGTCACCTTTTATTGTTTTTTGCTGAACACCTATTGGTTCTGAACACCAGTTGGAGTGAATGGCTGTAGATATAGAAGTGATAATAATACTTTCATAATCCTTTGACATTTGAGATTGTGGGAACATCATTCGATTTCAATTTAATTGAAGTAATTTGTCGAAAATTGAGCAAATGTGAATGGCGATCCATCACGTCGTTTCGATACCCACTCACTACGGCTTACTTTTCGCCATGAAAGTTTTTATCAAACTATATAATTCTGAAATTGGTATTTCATGGGGATTATGGGAAAACAAACAGAATTCAAATCGGACGTATATCAGTAGAGTTATCAACAGTTTACTGTCCATTCTGTCGAATCCCGGACTTTTATCCCTTCGAAAAGGCCGTCTCGGCCAGTAACAACAACAACAACACAAATGTGCTCGTTCTTTACATCACAGAATCGTTCTACGTTCAATACAGTTTGAAATATATGGACATTTGGTCTTATAGATGACGATAATGAAGTTTCCAGTCAAGTTGCCTACCAATCTGTATTCAACAAACGACCTCTCCGAATCCTGTCGTCGTCGAGTTCCACGTTGTCAGAATGGTTGTCACTGTCAGAGTCGGAGCCGTACGGCTCAAATTGATAGGGCTGAATTCTGTCGTTGGTCTTCAAACAACTGTTATTTTGCCCGTCACCATCCTCCTCTATGTCTATTTCATCTTCTTGGCGAAAAATATTTCCATCTAAGGAGCTGATATCGCTCGAATCGACATCTGAATCGGAGCTCTGACTGCACTCGCTTTCCATGTTATCCGCTATTTTTTCTCAGGCAATTGCCCTGCGTGACGTCATCAACCCAGCTGTGAAAGTGTGAAAAAGCCCACTTTGCTCCCATATTACGTGTGTTTCTGATCGGATTAGAATTTTTTCAATATTTTTTTCATACAAAGTGAAGTATGAACTATGATTTTTAAGGATTTTAGACCCAAAAAAAATCCGTTTGGGTTGACCTTTAACTCATTCAAAAGATCGCAGTTTGCATATTTATATAACCATATGTCTCTTAAATAGCATCTGTTGGTATTTGATTGGAACTGAACATCGACATAAGTCGCTCTGTGATCACTTCTCTATCCACCCGGATCACACCGCAATCCACAGCTTTAACATTATCACTTACAACAATCGGATCTACCAAGGTAGCGGAATGCGGGGTGACCCTAGTGGTTTCGGTTATCATATTGCTTAAACCTGCAGACCGAAGTATTTCACTCAAATATTTGGAATTATTATGTAATAAGTCATCATTAAGATCACCCAGCATGATAAGCTTTGAGCTATTCTCAATCACCCTATCAATCACAATTTCATATTTATCATAAACTGAGCGCGCACTTTTGGTAGGGATATAAGTAGTATTTCCTAGAATATGCGAGTTATTGGCTTGAATTTCTAACCAAATGGTTTCCAGTTCGGGGTGTTCAAGTTCACCACGCCGAATACAATTGAGCTCTACCGATGTAAATACCAAAATACCACCCATGGGCAGATCCTATCTTTTCTATACGGTTCATTAAATCCTTCTAATAGAATATCATCTGTTAATATCGATGGATTAAGATTGGTTTCAGTAAAACAGAGAATATCAAAATCACCGGCCATGTCAGATATATAATCCATTTCGGATCTTATGCTACGGACATTCAAATGAAATATACTGAGGTTATCAACAGTGGGGGGTCCAGGCTTCAATATCTCCACATACCATTAACAGTGCAAATAATAAGAGCATATAGGTCACATTAGGAAATATCGCTCCGAGAATTACAAACGACAAAACACACATGGAAGCAGACTTTGCAATCAGTTTTATTCAGTGAACGATTTCGGCATTTGAGAGCTGCCAAGCACAAAGGTCAGCACGCGGTTCTCATTTGTTGAAGTGTACTTTGACGGTTATATTTGGGTGAGTGACCAGAATTGTCGGAAATTTAGATTGCCCCGATTCTGTACAGTTAAATTTGGCCGTACATTCTCCAGACCTTGAATTATCAAATTTGGCCGCTTTTCTCCCACAAACAATATCATTACTCGCACATCTCTGTGCATCAGTTGTACGCTTGTACTCTCGTACTGCACTACTTCTATGGCCCGTTATTTCCGCTATGATTTGTTCGTCAGTGTCTTCCTCATACAGGCGTGTCGCGGCTGTAGCTCGGAGGGAATGATTAGATCGAAATCCACCAAAATTTTCCCGCTTGCCGACAAAGTCGTGCTACAGTTCTAGTCAAGGCATGGATTCCTATAGGTTGGGTGAAAAACCAGACATCCTCTGACGGTTTGTCCAACGGGCGGAGATAGAAGGCTCTTCTCTCTTTTGGACTGAAATAGAAGCAAATCAATGAATTCTTTAATCTAATCGCGATTATATTTCAATGCAGTGGTAATTATATACAATCGGTACAGTTAAGATATTGTTAAGTTCATCTTGATTTAAATAGGACCCATTTCAGGTGTGCTTTACGGCACTTCCTAATCAGATTCCCTTTAAAATAGGAGTACACTTAAAAAAAATTCAAGACTTACCAGTGTTTGTCATACAGTTCAAACAGGGCGATGATACACCGTTCTGCGTTTCTTCCGTTTTCGTACGCATATACCACCTTGCGGTGTTTCAGCCCGCCCTGGTTACTCTTGGACATATCTTCCCTGTACCGAAGACATCGCAAGCCACGGGAGTCCGACATGATGGCCAGCTGGCCGCTTTCCCAACGTAATCGTCGATGCTCCTGTCCAGCACGTAACGCAAGATATAGCACTGTATCCACCAAATGTCTAGGATCTTCACTTCCCAGAATTCCACTACGCCACAACAGGTCTTCTTCGAGCGTTTCATTTCAGCTTTCCGCCAAGGTGTGCTTAAGTTGAATGAATGCCTCGTCTTGGAGTAACTTGTATGTGCTCCCCTTAGACTCCAGAAACAATTGCAAAGATACTATCAATTCATACAACGTTGCCGGTGGGTATTCTTCACCATTTTTCTTTTAATCTCGGTCAAAAATCTCGACACACTATAACAAATTTCATCCTTGGTCATTATAGCCAGCCAGGGGTTAATGAAACTAATAAACTTGTCCATTTTAGCAACGCGATTCCTGGAAGCTGAAAGAAAAGCCAGTATCAATTTGAAGTTACACTTTGAGTAAAATTTCATTTCCAACTGTTATTAGCTCCATGTTGTACCGTACGGAAAGTAACTTCGCCATGCCTTGTGTCGCTATGAAAGATACCATCTCATTAGCATAATCAACATGAATCGTTGCAAATGGAGAACGCAGTTGGGACAAAGGCGGTACCGGACGAGCCTATTGACAATGGGGAGGACACAGGCCGGTCGTGTAATATAAGACAAATATTGTCGGTCAACATGTGGAGAACCATTCATCCAACAATTGAAAATGGGTCATCTGTTCTACACAGTATATATGGATTGGAGAGTGTATTCGATTCAAGTTTTACATGACGGACTGGCCTAGGCCTCAGATGTCACATGAAAAAGCCTGTCTAATACAGCGCGATAAAATACGAACAGCTGATTGTTGTATTTTGCTGGGAAGCAATTGACGTGATCTTACAACAAGGATTTGCTTCATGCGTACCGCTAATAGCGCCTCACGATCAATACGGTGGGCGCTGGAGAGTATAATCGGTATAAGGTCCATCAACAGACAACAAACGTGTGTGGTCAGTTATGTAATTCAGGTCTAAAATTGGTGCTGTAGATTCGTGAAAAATATTCTACAGTGGTGGTAAATAACCATGTTATCGTTTAAGTTAGAGAAAGCACTCGTAACTGTCGATTCTTGAAAGAGAAAAGACTCGGCGCTCGCTTCGCGCCTCGTCCATTCTTTTTCAAGAATCGACAGTTACTCGTACTTTCTCCACTACAGAAAGTGCCTATGGAGATACGATAACTTGTGATATCACTATTATACCCATGATCGATACCGGAATACATTGCATCAATCCGATAGGCAAGTTCGAAAACGTTAGAATTCCTATTTAACCCAAGCTCTCGTTTTACACTGAGTATAAATATTTGTCACAAGGTGAAATCAAAACAAGACATAATACACATATTTAGGAAAATAAACAAAGAAAACACCGTGAATATAATCATCATATAATGTTCACGGTATTGAGTGTGCGCGGAAACATTTACTTTGCATATCCTACATTCTATGGCATTTTTGCCAAGTATAATGCACACGAGCATTCTGCAATAAACTAGTACAATTATATGGGTAACTTTCTACAAATATAAAAATGTAGACACGTTTGTGTTGGTAAATACCTGATATGTATATATCCAACTTCGATATAAACACCATGAAATAAACACAGCAAGTTCACATGGATTCAGGGTCCCGATTATCTAATAGAAACGCGGAAAACGGCGCAAGTTCGTGCAGTGGTCCTATTGTGATCATGTCCTGCCACGACGAAAATAGCAACCCGGACAATCTAATTGGTTCCGCGAGTTAGTTTTAATCGTTCTTCTTGGACAAAGAAATACTAGGAGGGTTACTCGGGGTCAACCGCGTCGTGTAAGATCTGAAAGTCTCTCATTTCGAACCTGGAGACGTGGTCCATCTTCCGCCCTTCTGCAATATATCTTTCCATCTCTGGTCCAAACTGCAAAGATCTTGCCAGATTTCTTCAGCTCTCGCAGTTTCCTCAATGTTGTACCTTTTCGCAGTCAAATCTTCTGTAAGAAAAATTCCATCAGCGCCTTCAAATAGCTTGCGTTTGGCCATTATCGCTGTCTTCTTATCCTCGCAGAATTTGAATTTGATGATGATGTTACCTCTATCATCTCTCAAAGTCACTGGTTAGATGGCATTTTTCTATCTGGTCTTTGGTGAATGATTTGTGGCCCATTTTGTTTACAAATATATCAGTAACAACATCAGGACTTTTATTGACATCCGCTGGAAGCATTGGTACCCTCAACATGCGCAGACTATTTTGCCTGGTGTACTGTTCCATATCATCAATTTCATTAGCAAGTTTTTCGACATTTTCCTTGAGATCTGATAGTTCTTTATGTTTGCTCATAAGTTCTCTTTGAAGAGGTTCAATGACGGATTTTTCTAATCTGTCAGTCGTCGCCGAAACCTCCTGGTTCACAGCCTCGCGTATGGCAGTGTTTATCGTGGATAAAATTGCCTGTAATAGCGAGGGAGTAATTTTCTCAATAAGTTCTTTTTTGGCGAAATTTTCAGCGATCACATCTGGAATGGACATTGCTACATGTTGGGTAACAGAAACATGCTCACCCGACAAGAAATGTTCAGTCATATCTGGTAAAGAGTTGAGCCTCTTCAGGACAGATGCAGTAGAAGTAGGCGAGTTGTCAATGTCACTGAAACTCGTGTCGTCCCGATTTCGTTTACGTTCTGTACCAACATTCATCACAGAAAAAGGTCGTACCCGATTGCGAATCTTTATCTGACTTTCCACTTTTACCGAAAAGCATGGTTCGCACACTACCTTGAAAATCTTGAATTGCCTTGAAAATGACAATTTAAAATTCAAGGCCTTGAAATGCCTTGAAAAATGGGAAATCGGGCCATGTACCTTGAAAAGGCCTTGAAAACGGGAATTCTTAGCATGTTGTTGTCAATTGTGTAAAGTTGAATGAATGTTGTATCGTCCTTTGTCATCCGTTAGCAAAAATAAGCCCCGATTATGACCGTATGATTATTTTCACAAATGGTTGTCACGCTGTGTAAAGGGAGACTATCCACGGTATACAGGTTCTCCTTGGAAATCAGAAACCTCACTTGATGTATGCTCTCGTAAGTGAGCGGCGGGTTCCCGACTGTATGAATCTCGGTCACCGCATCTGCGCACTGAATATGTATAATGTCACCTGACCACGTGGGCCCGCAACATCGCGAACCCTCAGATTTCCATTGAGTTTTCATGCCGAATGAATATTTTTCGGGTTTCCGACAGGTCCAGCAGAACGAAGTGGTTTTTGGCGGCTTTTGAAAATTGTTTCGTTTTTGACATTGAACATCATCTGCTAAATAGAGATTGTGGAAATGGTGTGCCTTTTCATTACAAATTGGCTAAAGGATGACAAGTATAAGGACTGGCTTTGCCAGCATGCAGATAAACGCAAAGCTGGGTTTGGTGTGTGTAAGAAAGATTTTGACGTCGGCAAAATGGGCGAGTCAGCCTTGACTTCCCACATGCGTGGCAAAACACATATCAGCAGTATGGAAATTTAAGACGGATCACGAGGACCAGTAGCCCAATTACGGACTGCAAGGCTCAGAGAACGCCACATGGGTGACGGTGTGTGAATAAATAGGCTATCCACAAGACATCACGAACATTTTAATGTGACAGAAACATCAGACTATCACACATCTTTAACATAAGTGTCATATTTGAAATTTAATAGGCAGCGTATCGTCAGTGCATGACAATGTTAAGTATGAACAATAATATCTCAGCAAGTCATTAGTAAAAGTGAAAAAAAGATAAGAAAACTCAAAAAATTTGCCTGTATTCCTTTATTACATAAAAAGTGTATACCTTGAAAACAGGAATTATTACCTTGAAAAGACCTTGAAAACTGGGGCCTCCATTGTGTACGAACCCTGGAATAGCTCTCAATCCTCACTCACATTCCCGTGGTCGGGTCATAATAAGAAACGACATAGGGAAAAGGATATTATCATTCATGATTGTGATGCCAATAAGCTCGGACTGTTGCTTCCGACTTCTTCCAATCACAAACAGTTTATACGGAGAAACAAACGTCCCCGGATCAAGTCACGAAGACATCCGTACTCGCTATCAGAGGGTCTGGCCTCTCACGGTTTGGTAAACTCAGAAATGAACTTCGTTCAATTCAAGAAACGCATTTGATCTTAGGGGACTCTAATCTCAATAGGATATCCATTTCGGAACCAGATTGGCATATTTTTACTTTGCTGGGTTTTACGATTAAAAAACTAACCGATTTGTTACTAGGAGTCCACATGCCTAATATGAAACATATTGTTCTTAACATAGGTGTTAGCGATCGAAGCGATAACACACGAAATGTTAAACCACTCTTCTCCAACTTTAAGGATCAAATTAGAAAGTCCTTCCCTGAAGCTAAACTCACTTTTAATCCCTTGGCCATGTCACATGGTTCTTCTACTGAATTGTCTCTTATTGATAGACTAAACGCACTCATTGTTTATGAAGTAACTTGATATTTCTTTTATCGCAATGATTTTGTATTCGACCATTCCAACTATCTTCAAATTAAAGGGACGGCCATGGGCAAGCGTTTTGCGACCAGCTATGCTAATATATATATGACCAGATGGGAGAATAGTGCTCTCTTAGAATGTCCTATTAAACCGCTTCTTTGGAAACGTTACATAGACGACATCTTTGGAATTTGGGGGAGTAGTATTGACGATTTTCATGTTTTCGTTGATATTTTGAACTCACAAAACCTATGGTATATAAAGGCAGCCGATTCAATTCCATGGGAATTTTAGATACAAAAGTTTATTTCAAGCCCACAGACAGCCACCAGTTGCTGCATCGGAGTTCCTTTCATCCGCATTATACTTTCCCGGGCATTGTTAAATCGCAGTTTTGCGATTTTTGCGCATTTGTAATAATGTTTGCGATTATCAGTTTTCTTGCTCTATCTTGATTCAGGCACTAAGAAAAAGAGGCTATTCCGATCGTAAACTTCGGAAAATCAAAACCGATGTTATTCAACTCTTCGACAAGCCTAGGCGTCAAAAAGTACCAAAACGATCTTCACATATGCCACTAATCATTCCATATTCGCCTACTTCACATTCAACTATTTGTTTTATCCGAAATCTTTATGATATATTGAATATGAAACTATCTGGTTTACTACCGGCAATTAAAATTGTTTACAGTAGACAATCGAACCTTAGAGAGCACTTGGTACGCGCTCGTCTACGTTGATATTCGTCTTATACATGACCTTTATTTATTGAGTCATTTATTCCCCGATTGCGACGCTTATCTTTCTCTCTCTCACTCTTTGGCGGCTGAGCTCATTTCAGGCCCCACACCTTCATTGTTTGATGGACATTTAAATTATAACAATACGCATGTGCAGCCCAGAATTTTCAACCAATCAGAATTAAATAGAGGGCGCTGCAAACCATTGGTCTGGTCATCCGGGCTTCTATAATTTCAACCAATCATATTGAATAGAGGGCGCTGCATACTACTCTCCTCAATTATCCGGGTACTTGATTTCAATCCCCTATATTACCAGTAGTCTTCGCTTCACAGCACTCGTTTTAGCACATTTTTACCGGTGGTATAAGCCAACCACTGGCTATTTTATTTCTTTTTGTACGATTTTATGGTTCATAAAATCTTAGGTTCATTTTACTTTAACAACTGTATACGCCTGTAGGTCAGGCTCATGTAGAAGGTATACGTCTATAGGTCAGGCTCATTTAGAAAGGTTTCTTGTATAGATCAGGTTCAGGTACAAGGCATACCTCTATAGGTCATAGAGAAGGTATGTACTCGTGTAGAAGGTATATACGGATATAGGTCAAGCTCGGGTATAAGGTATACTTTTGCAGATCAGACTCATGTTGAAAGTGTACGTTTGCATTTCAGGTACTAGGTATACGTCCATATGACAAGCTCATGTAGAAAATACACGTCTGTAGGTCAGGCTCATGTAGAAGGCGTACGTCTCTATACCAGGCACCGGTAGAATTTATACGACTGTCAATCAGGCTCAGGTACAAGGTGTATGACTTTAGGTCAGATTCAGGTAGAATATATACGTCTACATGTCAAGCTCAGGCAGAAGATTCACGTCTGGAGGTCAGGCTCAGATACAATTACAACACATATAAGGGAAGTGGGAAGAGGTGCCGCCATACTGACAAAGTCACATGGCTTCAAAGTATTAGATATATGTCTGTTCAATCCGGTTGCATATGTCTGTTCAATCCGGTTGCCGAACAATATTAAAACTCAGTTTGAAAATCGCGGTTCAAAAATTTAAACTAAACGAATGACTTCTCGGGGATGCATGCCAGGGACCTATAGCCTGGCATATGTGTCTGAAACTATGCACCAGTCTGCTCTGTATCTCCATCCATTTGGCTAGTCCTATCACATTTATTCGGATATCACTACCCCTAGAGTTGAGTCTCTAAACCCCTGGGAATTGATCCCCACTTTGTATTTAATAGGTCTACTTGTAGTGGAATTTGTGCATGTCCGTGAGTCTGTGTTCCCGTCCCAACTTCATTGATAGCTGGATTACTCAAAACTACACTCGACACTGAACACACATGGGTAGAATTCTCTGACCTGATTAGATTTTCGGGATTTTAGTAAATTTAAGGTCTTCCACTTCCTGGACATAATGATACTGAGTATTGCAAATCCTGGAGAACAATATTGATTGGTGTAGAGCGAAATCGGGTATAGGTTATTATTTTCTGTACTATTGTGCATGTGTAGGCCTCATTCCGAAACAACAGGTCATTTACTGGCAAAACCAGTTGTTCCACAGATTAGTTTAACATAAACTAAGATAAATGTAACTCCGAAGATTGAAGTCATGGTTTCAATCTTCGGAGTTACATTTATCTTAATTTACTGGCAACATTGGTACACTAGAAGGGTTCTTGAAAGCCATTTTAAAACTTATGTCATATTATTATCATTTAAATGATAAGATGTCCGTCATATATTAATTGACATGCTATAAGTCGTTCGAAAATGTGCTTGATCCCAAGCTAATCGAAGCAGGAGGGTAGGTTTATATTCCCTTTGTTTATTGCGATATAGTTGATGATTAGTGGAAAATCATGACATTTGATATCCGTTCTTTCATGAACTTCATGAACGGAGAGGTTGTGATGATAGGACCCTCTGGTGAATAGGTCCGCGATTTTCGAATTTCCCTTGACCACACCCATGACGCCCAGACGTCATAATGTATTCGTGTTCACTAGCACAAAGGTCAGCAATAACGTGTACAGTCATAGCGGTTTGTCCAGTTTGTCATTCGGCAATTTCAATGAGCATGGGATATAAGCGACACTACTACGGTCCGCCTGTTATCACTTTACACGGCATCAGGGATCTTCGTGCCAGAGAGCATGAATATATTAAGACGTCTCTCTATGTATTGCGACCCGGTATAGGAAACACTGGAGTTCAATGGAGGGAAATAGTTATTCAAGCGTGATATATTATCGGTATCACGGAGAAATGGGAGTCATTTTGAAGAGTCCGGTTTGTTCTACACGCTGCAAAACAGAAAATTTATGCCGAGTTATCTACTGATTTTTGACAAATTCAAAAGTAGACGATTATTTATAATGGACAGACTTTAAATGCTCAATTGTGAATTTTCAGATCAGACGTCACTTCATACATCACTGAATGAGAATCTGATGACAGAATAAAGCTAAATGAAATATTAAATTTGCTACGTCACAAAAGCATGCATGAAGGGGAATTTCCCCCTGCTGAAGTTAATTGCAAAACTGGAAATTTGTTTTCTTTTTGTAAGTAAAGAGTTTGTTGTAAAGAGTAGACATCAAAGTTTAGTTGATAATAAATCGCTGTAAGATTATGTAGTTTTTCTTCGATATGGAGGGAAAGACAATATCAAGCCAAGTAACTCTGAGCGCCCTCGCGGATGTGCTTTTTCCAAATTTTTATCATTCGGTGTAATCAACATAAAAACGAGCTGAAGATGGCCTATTCAAACAGTATTTTTTTTAATCTTCCAGATATTCTTCTTGAACATTCTTCAGTCATCTGTCAGATGAGAGCGTCATACAATTACCAAGGGTCGAACTGAGGATATTTTCGTAATTTTCATGTTTGGGATAGGTGTGGTTTGTCAAATTATGTTGGGTTCAATTTCCTACATAACTTTGATAAATCGGACATATTTATACGTTCGCTACCATTTTGTAGCTGAAATTGTAGCGATGTTTTTTTCATATGCCGTTATCGATAGTCACATCAATCTTTATTACGACCAGAGGGAGTTGTAATAGTGTATCACTACAATTTGAGGGTATCACACCGACACTTTTCTGCACCCTTTACCGCCTTCAGAATTAGACACGCATTCAGCGAACAGTAGAGCGACCATTCGAATGATTTATTCATTGTTTCAAAATAGCAATTCCTGCTGGTTTGTTGCTCTTCTTAAATCTGGTAAGCCTAGCTGATAACGATAACTTCATAAACACCTCTATTCTAGGAAAACCCTTTCATCACGTTATATATTTTTTGTCAGCGACTTCGAAACGAACTATATATATAATTAGATGTATAATTATACAAAATGTAGAGTTTGTACTGCTAAACCGGTTTCGTTCATTTTATGGACTTTTCATTAGCAATAATATATTTATTCATATGTAAGGCTATATATACATATAGTTGCCTTGAAGTTGAACATGTTAAAACGCATTTTTATATAGAACTTTTTATGTGGCGTGGCGTTTGGTGCAATATTTTTGATCAATCAGATTTTTCGCTTACGAACTCGGAAATTCATTTGGGGAATGACTGGCTTATGAATATTTGCGTTAAGTAAAGTTGCAAGCATCTGCTGCAAAATTATTTTACCTTTAGAGTATTATTTCTTTATTATTTCGATCAGATTCCCGACACATGAGAGATGGCCCAAAGGCCAAATCTCGAGAAGAATCATGTATCAGGTAATAGAAAAAGGTTATCATCCAGTAATTTATGCAAACTCTACCACTGGAGAATCGCATGACAGACATACTTGAAACTTAGCATACAACGCTGATGGTCCATGATACTTGAAAGGATTAATGGAATTCGGATAGTCATAAGTTTTAGCTTGTATTTCATTTGTTTGTTCAGAAAAAAAAATCGTTCTTCAAGTGGAACTGCAGGGATTAGCTGTTACAATAGGGATACATGTCATTTCGCACCCAAACCGATTCCGTTTCGTACCCAAACATTTTCGTATCATATCTTACATCGGTAATCTTATATCATAATTATATATTAACAGACAGTTGAATGTCTGCATAATTATTGTTGAAATTATGCGTAACTTGTAGAAGGATAATGCAGAAATATTAGACAAAAAATACACATTACAACGCATATAAGGGGAGTCAAAGCCACAAAGCCACATGACCTCACAGTATAGTATTTGATTGAAATTGTAGTTTAAGGGCCGCTTCCCAGTCGGATTTCGCGGCCCATCAACTCAATGTTTCATTTGAATTTCGCGGTACATTTCTTTGTTTATTGAATATCTTTTCCAGCGCTAAATATATAAATAAATAAATGAATAAACGAGAGATTAATAGGTGATATAAATAGAAGTAAATATGTATGTGCAAGTTCGTAAGTCTCTTTCTGGTTTTTGGTTAAGTTATACTGGTAAATATGAGTTCACTGTAATCGCGTGGATGATTCCTTTGTCTTGGTACCCCTTTGTACGCACAAAGCCGTCCAGAAAAAAACTGGGAGAACCATGGGCGTCTTCAGGATTTTTCGAATCGACTTCCCTAACGACGCCCTTGGGAACAGGGTGGGTTCTTCCAGAAATCTGTGCCTGTAACGATTGCTTGGAGTGTGTATTCGGGTACAGAAGCCCTACGTCCTATATTGCGTGAAAGTCAAATGATCATATTCTGTATTAAGGCGTCAGTTCGGTGTCATCTATGGGGTAGCGTGTCGGTGTGGTTTAGGATTTGGTGTTCTGGTTCTGGAGGTTTCTTGTTGTGCGGCGTTGTCACTCAAGGCACTGTTGGTATTCTTGTGATCGTCATCCGTCTTCTGTTTTTAGTCTTGTCCAGCCTGTCTTTGGTCTTCGGTGTGCCGTGCGGTGCTGTTTAATAATTTTTGTCGTCATCAGTGTTCTGTTTCATGTCTGGTCTTGTTCGTCTGTGGTCTTCAGTGGGCTGTGCTGTGTTGAGGCGTCAGTTCGGTGACATCTACGGGGTAGCGTGTCTGGCGTGGTATAGGGTCGAGTATTCTGATTCTGGACGTTCCATTTCTGAAAGTGTATGATGATAAAGTGTGTAGTATTCATTTTTGTGAGTGACATTATTTGTGTGCGTGGTTGTTTCTTGGACGTGTGCTAATGATTTATGTCCTTGATTGTCGAATTGGTAGCGGCCTTTAGGTTTTAGAGACGAATGTGGTTACCAGCCCACACAGAACATGGCATCTCCGGAGCCCACATTGCCTATTTTATTGCGAAAGAGAGATTTTTGGCCAATATTGTCGCAGGGATGTTGATTGGTCTTGGCCTCCGATTTTTGAGACTAATGTGGCAACCGGCCCACACGGAACATGGTATCTCCGGTGCCCACATTGCCTATATTTTATTCCACAAGCAGCCAGAGGATGCTAAGTCCCCCGCCGAAATGGCAGCAATATTTTTTAGCATTGTTGATCTCGAGGGGATATATTAAAATCAACTTACAACGGTTGACTGAACATTTTTTGCTTCTGTAAATTAGCTTCCATGCAATGAAGCATGGAAATTATGTAACCGAGAAGCGACCCCAAGTGACATCTCAAGGCATATTATCTGAAAACCAAATTTGACAAGAAGCTGAATGCATCCTCAACCTATTGTCCAGAAACCAAATTTTAAATTTGCCACCAGGTGTCGCCACCTGTAGGTGCAAGTGGGCGAAATGCAATCCCAAGGATCATTTGATGACATGGTGTATCAGCATACAAACTTTGGGAAGAATCTGAAGAGGGGGTTATTATTGCCCGGAAACCAAATTTAGATTTGTATGCACAAGTGTGCGAAACACAATCCCAAATGACATGTTTTTGGGGCAATTTCATACTTCAGGACCTATGTTGTCTGCTTTGGAATGTAACATATAATATAGCCATTTTCCCGGTTCAAATCGGTTATGGACTGAGATCCAGCTTGGACAAATAAATATATCCCATTCACTTAGGTTTAAACAAAGGGCCATAACTTTTGAAAATATAACCGAAAACAGAGTAACTTCATGCTGCATACCTATGGGTCACTGACCACATATCATGCAAATTTCATACTTGTTCATACAATATTAACCGAGATCCAGACTTACAAATCCCAATTCACAAAGATTTGAAGAAAAAGGGCCATAACTCTTGAAAATATAGGCGAAATGTGGAGAAACTTCACGCTGCACAACTACAGGGCACTGACCACACATCCTGCAAATTTCATAATTGTCCATACAATATTAACCGAGATCCAGCCCGGACAAGTCTCGATTCATGAAGAATTCAGGAACAAATTAAAGGGCCATAACTTTTGAAAATATGAGCGAAACGTGGAGAAACTTTACGCTGCACAACTGTGGGTCACTAACCATAATTGTCCATACAATATTAACCGAGATCCAGCCCGGACAAGTTCCAATTCACAAAGATTTGAAGAAAAAAGGGCCATAACTCTTTAAAATATATGCGAAACGTGGAGAAACTTCACGCTGCACAACTATAGGGCACTGACCACACATCCTGCAAATTTCATAATTGTCCATACAATATTAACCGAGATCCAGCCCGGACAAGTCTCGATTCATGAAGAATTCAGGAACAAAGGGCCATAACTTTTGAAAATATGAGCGAAACGTGGAGAAACTTTACGCTGCACAACTGTGGGTCACTAACCACATATCATGCAAATTTCATACTTGTCCATACAACATTAACCAAGATACAGCCCGGACAAGACCCATTCACAGAGATTTCAGAAAAAGGGCCATAACTCTTGAAATTTATAACGGAACTCGGAAAAAACTCTACGCTGCACAACTACGAGCCACTGGCCACAGTCCATGCAAGTTTCAATCCTGTCCATGAAATATTAACCGAGATATTGCCCGGACAAGATATTCGGACGGACGGACAAAGCGATCGCTATATGCCCCCCCTCTAGTTAGAGGGGGGGGGGCATAAAAAACAGGGGTTCGGTACTGCGGGGATTTCCCCACCAGTTATTTCATATTATACTTCTGAAATATAATAAGGTTCATGCAAAAGCTTTAGGGTAAATCATATGATGTGGAATAGAATGATTTCATAGCAAAGTTGAAGGATATTGCAGACAACACACAAATTTCAGCTTCTGCCAAGATATATTGGATACATGTATGCTCAAACACAATATATGAGGGTCGGGCGAGGGCTAGTTTGGGAGATAGAGGGTGCGGCTCGGCGCCCTGGGGATGGGGACATGCTCTTCTTGAGGGTAGTGGTAGGTGTGCCGACATGAAAGCCATAGAAAGCTCCCTGTACATGAAACAACCACACTGACAACTGCATGCCATCATCTATCACAGTCCGAAAAACCACAAGGTGGAATTCAATTCAATTCAGGAAATTGATCATATGCACAGTGTGCACCCAAACTTTAAGAACTCAGTTGTAATTAATATAGTTAAAGTTACACTGTGGACACAAATGGTTCCTGCAGAAGCTTTAGGGTAAATCATATGATGTGAGATACACTTATTTGATATTGAAGAAAATGTTGTCCTTCATTTAAGACGACACGAAATTTAAAAAAACAGGGGTCCGGTACTGCGGGGAGTTATTTCATATTATACTTTAGCTTTAGGGTAAATCATATGATGTGGAATAGAATGATTCCATAGCAAAGTTGAAGGAAATGTCCTTCATTTAAGACTAGACAAAATTCAAAACTAACACAGGTTCGGTACTGCGAGATTCCCCTGCCAGTTATTTCATATTATACTTCTGAAAAAAATATGGTTCCTGCAAAAGCTTTAGTGTAAATCATATGATGTGGAATAGAAGGACTGGACAGCAAATTTAAGAAAATGGTGTCCAAAGCGACATGAAATTCAAAACAGCGAGAAGCGGAAGAAAGAAGAACAAATGACAAACGCATTTAGGCATTTAGAGATGCCTAATTATTAGACAAAGCATTTGGAAATTATCGCTTGTGAAGAATTTGAATGGAAACCACGGACATGCACAGAAGATTGGAACAAGACCCAGTGGCGCCACCTACAGGCGGATCTTGCTGAAACGTAATACCAACAGACGTCTTGTCGCAAAGAATGCAGATGCCAAATTTCGGAGGAATCCGACAAAGCATTTAGGAGTTATCGCTTACGAAGTATTTGCACGGACATGCACTAAAGATTGGAACAAGACCCAGTGGCGCCACCTACAGGCGGATCTTGCTGAAACGTAATACCAAGAGACATCTTGTCGCAAAGAATGCAGATGCCAAATTTCGGAGGAATCCGACAAAGCATTTAGAAGTTATTGCTTACGAAGTATTTGCACGGACATGTCCGTGCATGCACGGACACATAGAAGCAAGACCCCAGTGGCGCCACCTACAGGCGGATCTTGCTGAAACGTAATACCAAGAGACGTCTTGTCGCAAAGAATGCAGATGCCAAATTTCGGAGGAATCCGACAAAGCATTTAGAAGTTATTGCTTACGAAGTATTTGCACGGACATGTCCGTGCATGCACGGACACATAGAAGCAAGACCCCAGTGGCGCCACCTACATGCGGATCTTGCTGAAACGTAATACCAAGAGACGTCTTGTCGCAAAGAATGCAGATGCCAAATTTCGGAGGAATCCGACAAAGCATTTAGAAGTTATTGCTTACGAAGTATTTGCACGGACATGTCCGTGCATGCACGGACACATAGAAGCAAGAATCATTTTAAAGTCCCCGGCCGCGTTGCGGCGGGGGACAAAAAGAGAAATTTTGGCCAATGCTGACATTGTTAGTTAGTGGTGCGCATGCACGGGGGTAGTGTTATATACTAGAATAATAGCCAGCAGTTTTGATAAAATTTATTAAGGACTTCAATACCTGTTTTCTAATTGGGGGCGTAAGGTTTAATATCGCTGGTAATGTTTTTGGGATGTTGAATTTTTGTCGATCCGCCTGTATAGATTTTTAAGTAATTTTTCCAGTTTTGGTTGATATATTCAAGGATGGTGGCTCGTATAAAGTCTGGGTTGTCCTTCTTTGTGAGGTAGTCGTGTATACTTGTGCCCACGTGGGGCGACTCTAATTCCCAGGGTGGCCTAGTGATTTTGTCTGTGTCGCAGATGTGTGCGATGGGAATTTCGTGTTCTTGGAATAGGTTATTTACGGTGTAGCCAAGGGGGGAGGGGGGCGGAGTCTTTCCCCCAGTTTTTCTTTAAATATTCATATTCGCTTTTATCTTCAAAATTTTTGTGGCATGGGTGATTATCGCCCTTAGCTCTAGTTTTACCTGCATATTTCAGGGACAGTTACTCTCGTCTTAAACGAAGAGGTTTCTTCATTGGTTTCTATTTGAAGACTGCATAGGGCGGTTCCCTTGAAAGCTCCAGTAGCTATTTTTAGAGCGGAATATTGAATGCTGTCTATTCTTTTTAGTTGTGTCTTACATGCTGATTGATAGGCGATGGACCCGTAATCTATTTTTGACCTAATGAGGGGTTGGCATAATTTTATCAAACTATATTTACTCGCTCCTCAGTTTGTCCCAGACACACACCTCATGAGGTTCAGGTCTTTATTGCACCGAATAACTAGTTGATCGATGTGGTCTTTCCATGTGAATTTTCTGTCAAAGGTCATACCAAGATATTTAACATTATTTTTGAATTCAATTTTCTGACCTCCTATTGTTAGTTTAACGTCAATGTGTTTATTGTTTGAGAATATAATACCCGTTGTTTTGAGAGCGGAAAATTTGAAGCCCCATTTATCCGCCCAGCCGCTATTTGTATCTAGTGTTTTTTGCATTATACCTGTAACTTTTTTATGGAACGTGCGGTTTTCCAGAGGGCAGAATCGTCAGCAAATAGGGACTGTCCTACTTCTGGATGTTTCGTGTCAATTTCGTCGGCTAAGCCATTGATGAGGATGTTAAAAAGGGTGGGGCTAATGACGCTTCCCTGAGGGGTACCGTTGTCTAGTTGATGGTCGGTGGATAGGGTGTTTCCTAGGCGAACTTTAAAATTTCTGTTGTTTAGGAAGTTTTTTATCCAGTGTTGCATTCTTCCCTTAATCCCAAGTTTGCTTAATTGAATAATTATGCCTTCCTGCCATACAAGGTCAAATGCTTTTTCTATGTCTAGGAAGATATCTAGTGTGTACTGATGTTTGGCATTCCCCTTTTTTATTGAGTGTTGTAATCTGGCTATATGGTCTAACGTACTTCTGTTCTTACGAAAGCCGCTTTGAGTTTTGTTTAATAAGTTGTTGGTTTCCATATGAAACTCCAGTCTATTCTTTGCCATGGTTTCCATTATTTTGCATAGATTTGAAGTGAGAGAAATTGGGCGGTAAGGGTTGCTGTCTGATGGATCTTTACCTGGTATTGGGATTGGGATAACGATAGATGTTTTCCATTTACTTGGAAGTTGTTTGGTCTGCCAGCTGACATTAATTAGTTTCAAAATTAGTTTCTGTGTTTTATTTGGTAGGTGTTTAAGGATCGTGTATCCTAGTTTGTCTTCACCAGGTGGGCTCTCTTTTTTACAGTGTATAAGTTTGTCTTCACCAGGTGGGCTCTCTTTTTTACAGTGTATAGCTTTGCGGTATTCATTAATGTTGAAGTCTGCATTGAGATAGTTTTCTAAATGATCGTCCAAATCGTTTTCTATCGAGTATAGTATTCTGGTTAACCTATTCTAAAGCACATACCAAGAATCTAACGATTAGTGAGTGATATGTGTTGTATCTCAGGTACATAACTTACGAAGAATACTGCATCGACGACTCAACTTGACATACCGGCAGCACAGTGCCTTCTGTAGGCGGGAAACGACACAAGAAAAACATGCTTCATTTATTCTTCTTCTGTTCCTGTTGGAAAGATTAGAATATTTTGTTTAGTTATTTTCCAAATAATCAATTTTAAAACGGTAAGATATTTTGTATCGATTGCGTGTTAAAACTTGAAAAAAATACTCGCCAGTTCATAAAAATATATGTGTGATCAGACAATTAAATATGTACCGTAATCCTTTCCTGTTAATCCTGTTAATCGTCCATTACAATAAGGGTGATTTACCCACTGCTATTCACGATACTCGGCGATAATCCCCTATATCTAACCGCACCTTAAAACAAGTCCCGGTAACCACAGTGACTTGGTTGGCGTACTGTCTCATGTCCAGACGCAAGAAGGGTGATTTTAGGAAGGTGAGTGTTTTGCTTTATTTCTCAACCATGTTATTCGTCCACAAGTTTCGTCCACGTCCATCACAGCCAGAAAAAAGGTGAAAACTATCACCCCACTGCGCTTGTTTTGTGCATGCACAAAACAAGCGCCGAGGTTTGGCGCTCAAGGTAGCTCATGGCGACCCTCTCTCGTCCTTGACAGTTTCCACTGCGTCACCAAATCGTTCTCAGAGACCTTACTGCGCTTTGCCTCACGCTTTCATACTTTTCAGGTCGCAGTGAGAGCGCCAGCGTGATCGCGGGTGAGTGTGACAGGGCCTTGAATGTGACAGTGCCATTACAGGATAAGGAATCAACGTCGGCTGGATATTGACATATTAAAATTTTATATTCTGTGCGATTCACTTCAGTAGCATTGAAAGAATTCCATACGCTGCAAAAATATATGGATTTCCACGTAGAATCTTACGCACATTCATCTGCCGATCTCTTTAATAATGATTCGTGGTCGAGACAATCGACATTGTTATTTATATCAAGAATAATATAATTGATTATAGATTGCAGTGTAAAGAAACCTGTTCGACCATGTTTGAATATTAATCTTGTCAGTCTCCATGTTTTGTATGTCGACCTTGGATCATCGTCTCTCTTTGTTTCTTTGTTGGTGTAATTTTATGATCGGTAAATACAGAGAACCCGTGTTCAATACAACGTACAAATATTTGTCCATACTGTCGATATTTGTTCTATATATTAAACAATAAGGATATGGGCTGCGGAGACCGATGATATTCTCATTTTGGCATTAAATTCTTGTTTTCTTGGCCTCGAGATGTGTTACAGGTACTTTGGTTTGCTGGTGGCGATCTTGGTGTCAGGTAGGTTAAATTTCTCAACAAACGTTTACGGTAAAATAGGGTTTATGTGACTGAGAATTTGGAACATCCTGAAAACGGGCGAAAATAAAGGTCTATCGCTCTATGTACCCACCTCATACCAGTTGATCTTCCTTGGTGACTCGAGATTCCCAATAATAAACAATGACATCTTCAGACTGGCACATATTACGCCGTGCTACTGGAATGTACATAATTCATTCCTATCTACAGTATTCGTACATAGATATAAATGTATAAATTTCAAACATAAGATTCTGATTTACAGTGTTCACAAAGTTGATTAAATACACACTGGAGAGAGGAAGTGATGCTTGAAGAATTGGAGGGATTCATGCTTGTTGGAGAGAGGGATGCTGAAATAATTTTAGAGCGGGAGGGATGCTTGAATAATTAGATGAGTGAGGAATGCTTAAATGATTGAAAGAACGGAAGAGAGGAATTGTTGATTATACACAAGGGTTGTTATCATTAAATTATAGGTTACACCCTAAATCCTGTAGCATGCATCCGGATTCCCGATACTAAAGATAGATGTATATCTTTGAAACTGACAATTACAAGCGTCTAGTCCGTCATTCATAATCCAGCCGTCGTCCATTAGAGAATATCCGCGTCCATAATCCAAAGACCTATTCCATTTTCCATATAACATTATTAGCACCAAATTCAAAAAGACAATCACAGTATACATAAACATAGGCTTGTTTCCTGCAAGAGAGAAGCGGTCAACAGTTTTCAATGATGCCGGCAAGACATCATGATGTTCCAAATATCAAATCCGTATCGCTGATCAGTATTCTTAATCCATAATATTCGTTATAGAGTCGTCATCTAAAAATGATGTACCTCAGTCACGCTTTGATTGTGACTGTTCATATGAGTACCATGAGGATCTTGAAGTACATGGGTTCATACGGCCCCTAGCCCGGGTTAAGCGGAATTAGACACAAGTTACGAAACGTAGCGCCATAGATCTTGCACGCTACGTTCGTATTTTGCTATCAGCATGCGATATGTATCGCCAAATTTGAGAAACTTTGAGTGTAGGCGCTTGGTGGAATAGCCCTGTTTTTTAAGTTTCTGCACCAGTGTTTCGTGACGTTGATTAAAATCGTCACATTTAACACAGGATCTAGCAAATGCTACTAAGCGAGATATGTATACGCCATATGCAGGTCCCACTGGAATATTACTGTCCAGAAAGGGATAGTTTACGATATCGAAATTGTAATCATCTCTTTTGTCATAAAGTCGACGAGAGAGAATGCCCGCTTCATTTTTATAGAGATATAGATCTAAATATAATGTGCCTGTAGGGCTATCTGTAGTTTCCTTCAAATCCAGTGAAGGTGGATATATATCCTTCACTGCCTCATTTATATAGCGGTTATCCACAGCGAGAAGATCGTCTATATAGCGTTTGGTGAATTCTTCAAAATTCTTAGGTAGAAAAAAGCATTTGATTCCGTGTATAACAAAGAACTACAAGAAAGTACAGCTTTCAGAAACGTATAGGAATCATATTTGGACGATTGTTTCCTCCTATGGCAGGTGTCTAAGGGTGATATACAAACTGTCTAGCAGCAAAAATAGTTTACCCTTTCTCGATATTTTGATAACTATAAACGAAAACTAATTACCCATTTGTATCATAAACCCACCGATACTAGACGATATCTTGATTTCAAAAGCAATCATGAAATACATATACAAACATACATTCCAAGATACTAATATCCATATTCCGTAAAGCCTTGCCCGTCGTTTTTCCATGATTGTGACAGAACCGAACTTAAGGGGAAAAAGGCTTAGTGAACTTGAAAAATATTTGGCAAGTAGGGATTTCGGAAAGCGATTATCAAAACAGGTCTAAGTAAAGCCAAGTCACATGACAAGTCACATGTGTAACCACATATAATCCACATAACGCGGACATATATTCCAACATTTTGCAAAATATGAACATACTGCACGAGAGTCCTAAAATGTTCTAAAAGATGTGAAACTTATTAAAAGTCACAAACAGGCTCCTTACCTGAAAAGATTCTAACCCGTGCCACATAAGTAGAAAATTCCAGCACTCCTAAAGTCACAAAATGCACAGATTTTCAATGAGGTACCTGGTTGAAGCCTCATCATTTTCAATCAAGAATTCGAGTAGTGTCTTTACAGTACAGGAAAACATGAGTTGTGATTCTAAGAATGTGATTAAGTGTACTGGATGCGATGCGATAAATTGGACAGAACATATCTTAGAGCTTGATCGGGAAATAATGTCGTGATGGGAATTGTGTTCTTCTAATTCACACAAATGAATTATTTGAACCTAAATAGAGCGGTTTGTGAAAAGTTATGCATTCAAATGTCCTCGCTAATAATTCGAAGTTTTAGATTCCTATAATTACCTTTCAAACTAAATTAGCATGCCTCATCTTTTAAAATTTAATCCCTGAAAGGATTTATGACAGTTCAAAGATTAATAATTCGAACGGATTCAGGCTTGGAAAATATGAGGCATGCTTATTCAAATGCCATGTCTTTACGTCAAATAGAAAGCAAGCTATTAGCAGAGCAATCTGAAATAATTCTTTTCTTCAATTTATGACCGATAGTTTCAACCAAGTTAAATGACGTATAAATAAGTCTGATTTTATTTGCGATATTATTTATCAAACAATTGCAGAAAGTTAATTACTTGATGATTTGATCATTATGTATTAAATTAACATGCGTGGATCACCTTCAGTGCTCGTCGGATAGTCCAGAGTTAAGAGGATATATCCAGGTGTGTTGTATGACATCTCACAAGGCGCACAATACCTCATTTTTAAACGCTAGTCGCCTGTATAAAGAAATACTTTTTCATTATGTTTCTTTCATCAACCCATATAGTGAATAATATTTTGGAAACAAAGTTCACTAAAAGTCCAAATTTTAAATGGACGACGGTTAACATACCAAACGTCTGTCAGATAGGCCCACTGTAGTTGTACGGGCAGGCAGTTTTACTTTCGTGGCATAATACTCTGTTTTGCTCACTTACTCTTTTGTCAAAACTCCAGATATGAATGTGTGTGAACTCACGAGCAATAGAGTATTAACGCTACACTCGCATGAAAAGACTACGTGGAATCATGCAGCCGAGATCTGCCGGGATGCCGGGATGAATCTTGTAACAGTAGACAGCGAGGATGTTGTCCAGGCCATGGAGTATTTTATGACTAATCTTTGGAGTGGAGAAGACACGTAAGTATACACTATCATTATACGATTGCTATTGTTACCTGTCACGTGCATTTTCGTCCTTGTGTGTCTTCGCTTCCGAGTAGTGAATCAGTCCATATAAAAGGCCCTATATTTTTTCTTGCCATTAGACCTCTCGGGATTACCACCCAAAAGAACAAAATAATTCCAATATTGACCATAAAGCACACCTGCATCCACACGTTGATCAATACATGCTCATAGTTTGTTTTGCGAGATAAAATATAGACAGATTAAAACGGTAATTGGTGAGCTGTGTCGCTGTGACAACTCGTACACTGGGGATTGGTGAGCTGTGTCGTCGTCAGATGAAAATGACGGCATTTAACACAAAAGACTAGTCTGTAAGGCCCGATATCGACCCAGCATCAACTTCCCATAATGTCAATATATATCAAAGACCAAAAGGTCTGTACAGGGGGAGGGCCTCGGGGACGAAACGTTCACCAGCAAAATCCCGCCATATACAGGTAAAAATTACAGCGCATA
>JAVTVY010057111.1:0-29060 GCA_036873755.1 Hanleya hanleyi | reverse complement strand
CGATATGGTAAATATACGGGGATTCCTGGGAGACCAACCTCACTAGCTGGTCAGTAATGGTGAGATCGAAACACGCCTTCCAACCGAGTTTACCCCTCGGATATGGAAGAAGTGCGACCGCTTCTGAGCACAGCACTCTGAACATCAACATGCAGGTGGGTTCACTGGCGTGTATCTTAGTCCCACCTGGGAGTGATGTATGGTCGCGGCTCGCCTCCCTCTACTAGGCAGCCCATTCTTCAGAAGAGTCAAAAGAGGCTGAGCAAACTGCACTACGAGTCCACCGATAGCATGATCCATCATGTCACACCCGACTCCCGAACCAAAGGTACAGAGGGTCACGGCCTAACTGACAGCCGGTACCACACTAGTCACGGCCCAACATATCAAGGTATATCCTACTTCCGGACATCAGGTACGGACGGCCGTTACCCAATCAGTTGAGCACACCTTGCCAACATCTTCGACTGGGGCAGCTTCGAGTCGTGCCACTGTCAAGAATCACGTCGGTACGTACCAGATTTACCAGACCAGAAGATACGACTCCACCCGTGGACCCGCTCTGGAACATCCCTTGACCTGCCTATTCTCGGGTCCGATCGGCTCAGACAAAAGTCATTACGTCCACCGTCTTTTTCGATAGGCCACAATTGTGATCACACACCTTATCGCCGGTGTTCTGTGGGCTTACAGGGAGTGATTTTCCACTTATGAGGCGATACCGAAAGTCACCTTCGTAAGAGCAACCCACCCTTGCCGAAATGGAACCTGACACCTTGGTCGTCATTGACCCAGCTCTTTTTCAAAGACGGTCATCACCACTGGCTCAGTATCATTTGCATAGTGCAGAAATTGTTTAATAAAACAAAGATCAACTGAACGCCCACTGCTTGGGGTTGAGACACCTCTCAATTGATTCAAATGGCGAAACAAACTAACCTCGGACACGCCCAAGCTTGTCCGGGAAACCTTTGAAGATACGAAGAGCCTACAGAACCTATTGCCCATCGACTTGAAGCTCCCCGCCCCGCATATCTTTCCTGGTGAGGTCCAATACACGTACATGTGGAAAAGATAAAGGCGTCGGCATCATTATCTGAAAATCATATCGACTCGAGTGCGGACGTAAGACCCATACAATCCGAGTACTATGGGCATCGGCTGACCGATGTGGTCCAAACGATTGTACGCAGACCTCACCCCTTCCTCGTCCGCTGGCTGTGTGAGATGGCACACAACCTCTTGAGAGGCTATATTCCACTGACATCGACGTAGAAAGATAAATTGTTCTCAGTGCCATATTAGCCCCTTCCTGCTCAGTGGACTCTTCGGTCGAGGGTGAAGCATACGAAGGTATTGGCCGTGGTCGACCCGCACCTCCAACCATCCACAACATACAGACGTTCGATGGATGGGCTTTGCCGTAGTTCTCATTCCAAACGGATCCGAGAATTTTGATGATCTGTGTCAGTGCTCTCACCGATGATGCTCGACCGGTGATGGTGAAAGGCTGGGCGTACACGTAGGCGATCGCACGCTGTGTTGCTGTGCCTCGTTATGCAACAACATATGCCCAGATGTGGCATGATCCCTGAAGATAGCTTCGGCGTTGCTGAGAAGCCGGGAAAGGACACAAATTATACAAGCCTTATATAGAACGATGCAATCTAATTAAAATTAAATCCTATCTGCTCTCCCATTTGGATATGTCGCTTGAAGGATCTAACAGGCTTGCAGTAACTCGAGTGTCAACCAATCCTGAGAACTCTTCATAGTTGTTAGAAGGGAACATTAATGATAGAGAATTTTTCGTTGGCTCAGTCGACTTAGACGCGGCGCTGGTGGGTTGTATTTTCATGTTGTCGCGGTGCCGACATTGTGACACCATAATACGGGATATATGGACCGGTCTTTAGTGTAAACATTTGGGTAAATGGACACGGTGACCCTATCTCCCCTCCCCGACCTCAAGTGGATCAATCCAGATGCGACCTTGATATCATAATGCTATTAAATATTCATGGTATGGGCACTCAGAACACCAAAAAATTCAATTGAATTATGTAAGATCCTATATAGCTACCTACGATTGGGGAGCATTGATAGGATATAAATTTATTAAGATTGAGGACGATGACGATGAAGACACCTGCGGATCCTGGTTGTAGATCAATGGTGGCGGTACGAATCACTTGCAGGGTGTGCGTGGGATAAGGCTTCGCCTGGTACATCCACCAGATTCTCCATGAAACCCAGCCTCCATAATACAGGTCTCTATACTCCGTACCAGGCCCTGCAGGCAGATTAGGGCTGTACAGATATTACTGGAACTGTGAGTTTAAATTAACACCCAAGGAATGGACGGCATTTTGGGGCAATGTGCAACCTTCGTGGGATCTCGTTATATTTCGTTGATGATCCGAGTTCATACGGAGAAAAGCTCGAGGTGAACCTCTTTGAAGTCCCTGAGAGAAAAAAACATGGGAGCGCCTCACAAGTCAAAACAACGACGGATACGAAACTGGTGAATTCAAAACAAGGGGGGGGGGGGTGAAATGTTCAACACCGTACCTTGTCCTTCATCCGCTCAAATATGGGCATATTCGGAGAGGTCATGAGGTCACGATTGCTCTCCGGAATGTTTCCGAATCAACCGGTTCGTAATCGTTATGGCTTATAAGATTTCGGATGACTAGGGATGATGAATGAAACCCAGATCACCTCCCAACTGTGCTAATAGCTTGTCGTATCTGTCTGATTACTGAAATAAGGCCACATAACATGCCTGTTGCTCCCTGGTGGTGGGCGAATGAATGACCATACGAACAGCTACAGTAAGAGCGTGGCTGGGATATAAATCACCGCAAGGATCATTTTTGGTTCTTGTAATGTTTTTAGAAATATGCAGTCAGTATATTTGTCTGTGGGGTCATATGCCTTCTTGTCAGTATGTCGGCATCGTTTTTCACCACCTTCCAATGCTGCGTTTAATTAATAGTGACTGGAAGACCATGGAATCCCCGGGCCGAAGTGGGGGTGGGATTAACCGCCATGGGCTCGCCGAGCCTTAGGCATTTGGTGCGAGCACGGAACTTCCATGGACTCCTCGAGGTTGCAATGGGGGTGTGAATGCATGGTATCACGCATGCGTACCGACCATGATGTGGCGTGTGTCAGTGGAAGGATCCGATGATACTGCGTCAACTGACTGGTTCAAGTATGAAGGAAGAGTGTGAAGAGAAACCTCCAAAAGTCGCCCTTTGATTGTGATTGTTCATATGAACACCATGAGGATCTTGAAGTACCTGAGGTTCATACGGCCCCCAGATTTAGCGGAATTAGACAAAAGTTACGAAGCGTAACGCCAAACATCTTGCACCCTACGCTCGTATTTGTCAGTCGGCATGACATCGTCAAATTTAAGAAATTTTGAGTGGAGGCGCTTATTGATATAGTCATATTTTACAAGTTTCTGCAATAATGTATCGTGACCTTGATTAATGTGGTCACATTTCACACAGGATCCAGCAAATGCTACTAGGCGATATATATATTCGTCATATGTAGGTCCCTCTGGAGTATTATTGCAGAGAAAGGGATAGTTTACGCAGTATCTTTGCTGTTGCCCTCAAAATGTTTCCCTCGAAGGCGCAGCGGACAATATCACTGGCTTGATATAATGTTGTGCATGGTGTATCCGCTGATGACGGTGCAAACGGCTAGACGCGTCAACGATTACCTCCAGCTAAGAATTATCATCTATGAAATTGTCTACCATGTGTCGTGGCGTCAAGGTACAGGCCCATATAGACCTTTAGCTATCCTGGGATTCAAGTATTGGGGTTTGAAGCAAGAAATGAGCGTCAGGTGTGCGCTACCTACAAAGCATGAACCATCAGATGGAAGCATTGCGAACGACAATACAATAAACACAGAGAATGAACAAATGATTAAAGCCTGAGAGAAATGCCAATCAAACTCCAAGCACTGTGTACGAGACATATTGATAATCTTGAAAGAAACAAATGAAGCTCCAATGCTAAGAATATAGCTAATAAAGGTACCAAGGGACGCCCATAAGCAACGAGCACATTCAATTTTTATATAAATAAGCCAGGAAGGTGTAAGCCTGAAAGGGATAGCAATGCAAACTGGACTGCTCACCTTTTGCTGAGGTCGGTGGTAGTTTCTGCAATATAAAATATATGGTGGCAGATTAATAGTGTAAAAATGGCGTTATCAGAAAAGAGGGTTGTCGCGGAGTGAGATGCACATATTTGCCGATATGAAATCTTGAGATAGGCACGTGGTCGTAGTGGATAGCTAAATGGGTGTTATTTAGCGTATGAGTAGGTTTCTTAGTTTCATTTGAGATGCTGGCAAACAACATCGCTATGTTGTGGCGTAGCAATTTAATCTCGGAACGCGTGAATAATCAATCAGTCGCGAAGTCTTGAGCCTATTATCGCAGTTCCTGTTTTTCTGAGATACAAAGTCAGATTTTAATATTATGTTCTATATGCTATAAACCAATATTAAATCATCAGCCTAATAATTCCAGAAATATTCCCAGATGATCTGCATTCGATATTTGCGGACCCATTTTGACATAATGCCTACCGACCTTCAGCGTCACATGTGTTTGATTTCAGATCCTCGTCTGTCACAATAATGATCGGTTTCTGCAGTCTGAAATAAAAGAGAAAATGTTGTTTATTTATTGATCTTGCTATCAGGCAATGGCGTCTATAAACATTTGTAAATTATGGAAAATTGATTAACACAAATGATTTGATGGGTGATTAAATAGTCAGAGCGAAAAATTAGGTTTGCGTGGGTCTACCTAGCGTTCTAGAAGAAAGATAGACACACAGACGTATACAAAATACTTACCCCATATCTTTGGTATCTTTCTTTTCTGAAAAGGAAAACCAGTAACTGCTGTCAGGATGCCCATTTAAACAATACTGGAGTGACTCTCAAACGGAATTAAGGAAGTTCATTCGAAGAATTGTCCACCATGCTCTATCCCAGATAAGGGGGGAGGACACAATGCCCTGAACCGTATTGAAAGCAGAAATGTCCCACACACGCGGAGACTATCTCTTCACAGTAACGGTACCATTGCGGTATCAAACCAGACACCCGGACACGGACGGTTCGGTTTAGTACCGCTATGATTCCGTTAAGATGAAGAGGTACCACAATCACCGGTATGGTACCATAACAATGTGTCCTGCTGTACAGGCTTACAAACATTTTTCACCGACGAGAAACTTTGGTGTGTTCTGTATATATACCTTAACATAAGACAAGGGCCAGTTTAGCACTATGGACCACGTCATTGAAACGAAATCTGTGAGTTTGGCGCGTTATAGTAAGTTACTGGTGGTCAATGACCTTGATCATCGAATATTTGTCCTCAATCTAGGTACCCGACCCACCGCTTCTCACTAATACATTTCCTAAAAATGTGGTTTCTATGGTTTCCTGATTTATTTCATCCCCAGTTGCCTTGACCTTTGATCTTTCGACTTTTCTTTCATTTGCGTACACTTCGCCATTATTGCGGAGCGATATCTGATACTTTACCGTAAACTGTTCGGTCTCCATCTGGCGGAGAACTGACTCGAGAAATCTGATAAATTACAGGCTTTTCATACTACTGAAGAAATATATATTGTCCGAGCTTACAAAAGATACAGATATGAATAGCTTCCGTATCTTCCAAGAGGTGTTGTAGGTCTGTAATTTTGAACAAGTAGGAAAGCACACGACTCCAAAATGGCTGGTTACGTTGGGGTTACATCGGTATAGAGTTTAGCTGATTGGCTGATGACA
The DNA here is from genome assembly GCA_036873755.1 of Hanleya hanleyi. Taxonomy (NCBI): domain Eukaryota; kingdom Metazoa; phylum Mollusca; class Polyplacophora; order Lepidopleurida; family Hanleyidae; genus Hanleya; species Hanleya hanleyi. The sequence goes on along the minus strand of JAVTVY010057111.1, from coordinate 23,219 downwards.
TCACGTGGTGTTGATTTCGGGGAATGCCCTCATATGGCTGCCGAAAATAGACTGAAAATGGATGCACACGATCCCAGGGTCAGTCTTAGCGCGTATAGATGACCCAGATGGTTACAGGTTGCCTTTCTTTGTGTTTCTTTGTTTGCCCTAAGCCTGAGGTATTCCTGAAGTTTGAACGCAATCCATATCCTTGGACTGAAGTAACAGCACGGACAGTGTATTAAATTATTTTGTGTTTGAGAGGCGGGGAGGAGGGGAAGGTGTGACGTTGACCGAACATATTTGACATTCGATAATTTTAGTACCTGACACATCCTCTCTCACTTATGTAACAACTGAATCAAGAATCGAACTTTTATTTTCCCCTGATTTTCGGGCTACCGTGACATTGATGTATTGATCTCAATTGTGGTAAGCAATTACATTTGCTTGACCCTTTTAGTTATCCTTGGAAATTTGAAAGAAATCGGTCAATATATTGGAAAGTTGAGGAACTAGATAATGAAAGCTGGGGAGAATACGGAACATGCGGAAGGAAAATGAGAGTGTGTTTTCCATAGGACTTCTACAGCTATATATGACGTAGTCCAAAATACATCTGTTGCCCCTACTGGATAGGGCTCCAGCCAAAGCTTGATGCCCAACTGGGCTTTTGACGCGCGTTTCGAGAATACGAATATTTCCATATCATCATCCCGCTAGAGGTTCCGATGAGATATAAATCGAGTCAGTACAGTCCCAATCTAGGTAAACCAAGATGGTAAATCAGGGGAATACCATCTAGACGTAACGCTATGAAAACTTCGTGCGAAATGTTCGCCGATATTCTACGAGATCCCATAATAAGCCAATCACGACCATTTCAACCTTTTGGCTCTGACAATGATTGACATTTACTTCAAGGAGATTAACATCTTCGCACGGCACAATCTTTTGATATTTTCTACCCCTAACAAAGCCAGACTGCTCGGCGGGAGTAAACTCTTTGATGTGTACGGACCCTGTCTGGAAATGATGCCATATTTGGAAACTGTTTCAGGATAATGTTTATATATTAGACCACGAGCTACCGTGTGTAATTACTGTGGGCGTGATTTTGAAATAGTTACAACCATATATCCATCTGATTGGCTACCAATAGTAGTTTCAACTCGCACGGGATTTATATAGGGCTGAATTCAGATATAATATTTCGTGATATTATATCTGAGTTTACTGAGATTGGTACAGTCCCAGTTGTACTCGCACGCTTGACTTAGACACATGGAGGTGAACGTGACGTTAAACCTTAATGCTACCACAGCCCGTGTGTTTTATCAAATAACATTATTACATATAAAGAAGGAAGCCCAGGTGGCATCTAATTCCAATAGACGTCACCTAATGAACGGTTCGGTTTCGGATAGTTTGACGTCATGACGCCCAGTTGGACTCTACCAGGGTGGGGGATAGGCTAAGCCGTGTACTAGGATATGACCATTGTGCATGAAGTACCGGTTCAACAATAATGTATTTAAAAATCCAAGGTTTAAGCTATATTCGAAGTATTCTTGAAATGTATTGATAAGTGTTAACGTCGTTTACTCGTCATTTTAAACATTAAAAGCGTGTTAGCATGCCCCTAGCGGTCATACTGTGGACTCGTCCCCTGCGTGTTGATTTCGGGCACGAGACTTGCAGGTGCTGTCTGCTCCGATTAATTGATGGACCAACGCAGGTGTAGGGGTGATAACGTTTGATCACTCAGGGCTACAGCCTTGGTGACCAAATTTAGACTCTTCATATTGCATCGCGATCTATCCTACTTGTTTTACAGCAATAAACAAGCAATTATTTTTAAAATTCTCTCTCATATCACTGCGGTGCTCATTCGACATAAATTTTACGCAGTGCAGTAAACCATTAACATATAGAGTCGCCTATTATAAGCAGTTATACTATACTATGTACAGCTCATCCCGTGATAATTCACTTATAGATTGGAATGTAGGTTACTTGGTGCATTTATATTATGTTGACATTGGAAACGGTGTCATTTATATATTGAAATATATATTTGATTACTGTACTTGAAATCACGAAAATACAATTATCTGGCCTTTATTTCTGATGTTAAGCATACGGGTATGACGCACGATGCTATTCCGGTATACAAAATTCCATATCAAGGAAATCAAAGATTCACATCAGTTTTGTATCCTTCCATGTTTCCGGGTTGTGCGAAGCGAATTAACTGGAATTCACAATTCATTATATCAACATCGTGTTTATATTTTTAACGGTAACTGATTAGTATCTCATTATTATCCCTCGGCTAATTTTGGGCGAAGGGTATTGTCGTCGTCCCCGGCGGTATTGTCTGTCTGTACGTCCGCCCACCGTATCGTCCGTTTGACCGTCCATATTCGAGGTCATTATGACATCTCTTTAAGGCAGCCTCCAAACAGGCTTGTCTCCCCTTATGTCATGTCGACCCTGCCTTCATTCATTTAGCCATGTAGCAAAACATCATTTCAGAAATCTTAATCTCACCAGCCCAACAGTCGTTATCAACATATTAAATACTAAAGATATTTAATTTTCAAATAGTAATACAGAGCAGTTCGGATAATCTTGCACTGTTAATCTCATGGTTTGGTGAAGACCCACTGTGCGGAGAATGTCATGGCGTTTTTTCGACCTCGGTAAGTAACTGAAGGCAGGGTCAATAGACTTGGCATAAGGGGACATAAACCTGTTTGGAGGTTCTCTTTAAGGAATGTAACCAAGATCTCCAAATTCGTATCATGGATTCATATCAGAAGTTTTGCGGTCGATGCCTGCCTCTATCATACTGCTCATTGTAGATCACTATCCTTTCTCTGATTATGAGTTATATCTGTCATATATATTCGTATTTCTGCTCGCAACCTCGTCAGCAGAACTAATGGCATACCGGTGTGGAGGTTAAGAATATCCGGGTCATATTCTCACAAGATGTCAGAAAGGCGCGATATCTTTTAACCCAGCCGGGACATTTTTCTCCATATTGGATCCGGAGATAAGTGTCCGTCTTTAGTTGCAATATAAAAAGGGACACTAATCACCAGAACACTCTCAGTCATCACAACGGTATTAATAACTCTGACCATGGATTTATGTCAGATTTATTATTACAACCATCCTTGTTCTTTAGAATGCATTGGATTTTCTAAACTGCTCCATTCTTTCAAACATTGTGATAGCAAAATGCTTGGCTGACTTACTTTTTGTGATGCTAAGGTTTTCTTGCTTCGATTAATCCATTAATATTGCTTGATTTGGTTATTGATTCATATGAGGATCTCGTGGCATTCTTCAGTACTGCAAAGGTTATTGATTAAAAATCCATGCACAGATGCCTAGTTTCAAACGTCCGTCAAAGCTTCCTTACTCCGTTTATACTTCGCTAACACCAAGCGCCTCCATTCAAAGTTTCTCAAATTTTGCGATACATATCGCATGCTGATAGCAAAATACGAGCGTAGAGTGCAAGATCTATGGCGTTACGTTTAGTAACTTGTGTCTACTTCCGCTTAACCCCGGGCTAGGGGCCGCATGAACCCATGTACTTCAAGATCCTCATGGTGCTCATATGAACAATCACAATCAAAGCGTGACTGAGATACATCATTCTCTAGATGACGACTTTACAACGAATATTATGGATTAAGAATACTGATTAGCGATGGGGATTTAATATTTTTGATGTCTTGCCGGCATCATTGAAAACTGTTAACCGCTTCTCTCTTGCAGGAAACTAGCCTATGTTTATGTATACTATGATTGTCTTTTTGAAGTTGGTGCTAATACTGTTATATGGAATATTGAATAGATCTTTGGATTATGGACGCGGATATTCTTTAGTGGACGATGGTAAATTATGAATGACGGACCAGACGCTTGTAATTTACTCTGATCGTTCACAATATAAAATTTTGGCCTTTTTTGGTGCAGAATTTAAGAAATACTGTTCTGACTTCGCAGACGAAATTAGACTACCAAGACATTTACGGGCGAGGACCCGTCCGGGTCTCGCCTGATTGCGCACTCTGTCTGAGACCGATATCGGGAGAGACCCATTATCAGTCAATGATCTTTGTCAGCCATGCACTAATTTCTCGCATTATTTTTACAAAGCAATTTACATAAAATTGATTTCTCGGAATAATATTAAAGACGGTAACCAGAATTCGGCGTACGTGTACTGTATAAGTTACAGTGATTGATTAAATATCCAGATTAAGCGAGTATGGTTCCTCAGAACGTCCTGTCGCGATGACAGTACGAGAACGGTGAATTATATTAAAGCATGTAGCACTGGTCCAACATTTTTATAGTCCATCTTACTACATAACGACAGTTTCTAACAAACTCTGGCATTCCCTAGGGCTTAACAGAACAGGACAATAATAGCTAACTGATAGAAGAGAGTACCGGTATGTCAAACAGGATGACGCTCTAATAAATTACCTACCCTTGTTTTCACACGCTTGTGCTGCAGAAGTTGACTTCTTTTGTTCCGCCATATTGTCAGTTCTGATAATCGTGACAAACCAGGAATTAAATACTTCCCTGTATATCTCTAAACACGCATTTATGTCCATTAGGATGTTACAGTATCAATGTTTATACAATAATTCATATGAATTCTTCATATATTATGTGTCATAGACCTAAACCGTGATGACGTTTTATTCCTCTCTCACTCATCTGATAAATTGTCATTAATTTGATCATCAACACCAAATCCGCAAATGATAGCTTACAGGACGTGTTCGTCTGGTTTTGACAGTCCATGAATTTCGCTTTGGCAATTAAATTCATGTCGTGTTACATGGAGGTGGTGAACATCGTCCTCGGCTTTGCTGTCATCGTCTACCCTTGCTACCAGGCCTTTCCCTCTCCCTTTTTGTCCCCCGCCGCAACGCGGCCGGGGACTTTAAAATGGTTCTTGCTTCTATGTGTCCGTGCATGCACGGACATGTCCGTGCAAAAACTTCGTAAGCAATAACTTCTAAATGCTTTGTCGGATTCATCCGAAATTTGGCATCTGCATTCTTTGCGACAAGACGTCTCTTGGTATTACGTTTCAGCAAGATCCGCCTGTAGGTGGCGCCACTGTGGTCTTGCTTCTATGTGTCCGCGCATGCACGGACATGTCCGTGCAAATACTTCGTAAGCAATAACTTCTAAATCCTTTGTCGGATTCCTCCGAAATTTGGGATCTGCATTCTTTGCGACAAGACGTCTCTTGATATTACGTTTCAGCAAGATCCGCCTGTAGATGGCGCCACTGGATCTTGTTCCAATCTTTAGTGCATGTCCGTGCATGTCCGTGCAAATACTTCGTAAGCGATAACTCCTAAATGCTTTGTCGGATTCCTCCGAAATTTGGCATCTGCATTCTTTGCGACAAGACGTCTGTTGGTATTACGTTTCAGCAAGATCCGCCTGTAGGTGGCGCCACTGGGTCTTGTTCCAATCTTTAGTGCATGTCCGTGGATGTTCGTGCAAATGCTTCATAAGCGATAACTCCTAAATGCTTTGTCGGATTCCTCCGAAATTTGGCATCTGCATTCTTTGCGACAAGACGTCTGTTGGTATTACGTTTCAGCAAGATCCGCCTGTAGGTGGCGCCACTGGATCTTGTTCCAATATTTAGTGCATGTCCGTGCAAATACTGCGTAAGCGATAACTCCTAAATGCTTTGTCGGATTCCTCCGAAATTTGGCATCTGCATTCTTTGCGACAAGACGTCGCTGGTATTACGTTTCAGCAAGATCCGCCTGTAGGTGGCGCCACTGGGTCTTGTTCCAATCTTTAATGCATGTCCATTCATGTTTGTTCAAATCCTTCGCGAGAGATAACTTTCAAACAATTTGTCGGGTTTCTTCGAAATTTGGTAAATGCATTCCCTGCGACAAAACACCGTTGGTGATGCGTTTCAGCAAAATCCACCCGGAGGTGGCGCCACTAGAGTTCATTCCATGCTGCAAGTGATAACTTAGAAACACTTGGTCGAATTTCTTTGAAATATCCTACATATGTACCTTTCTGGGTAACATGAGAAACGTTGCGGCTCATCGGATTCTTCTCAAATTTGGCATGCATTTACCATGCCAGGTGCTGTTGCTTGGGATTGCCTTTCGCTCACTTGCACTCACAGGTGGCGCCACCTGGTGGCAACATCACAAATTCGTTTCTGGGTAATAACTTGAGAACTGACCATCGGATTCTTCTCAAATTTTGTATGAATGTACCGTGACATAAGATGTCTCTTGATAATGCATTTCACTGACTTCCGCCTAGAGGTGGCGTCACCTGGTGTCAAAATCTAAATTTGGTTTCTGGGCAATAACTTGAGGACCCTCATCAGATTCTTCTCAAATTTGGTATGCAGATGTCCCCACGATAACATTTTCCTTGGGATTGTATTTTTCCCGCTTCTGCCTACAGGTGGCGTCTCCTGGTGGAAAAATTTGTTTCAGGGCAATAATTTGGCAACTGCTCATCAGATTATTCTCAAATTTTGTATTCATATGTGACCCGCCCCAAATAACATGAACACCGGTGGGCATCTAGTACCGGCAATAACTTGAGGACCCCTCTTCAGAGTCTCAATATGCCGATACCATGACATGAGATGTCATTTGGGATTGTGTTTTGCCTGCTTGCACCTACAGGTGGTGACTCCTTGTGGCAAAGTCTAAATTTAGTTTCTGGGCAATAGGTTGAGGATGCCTTCATATTCTTGTCAAATTTAGTTTGCAGATAATATGCCATGAGTTGTCTCTTGGGGTTGCATTTCGGTTACATAATTTTCATGCTACATGGTAAAGAAAATATATTACAGTAGCAATCAACATTCAGTCAGCCATTCGGAGTTGATCTCAAACCTGGGAAGGTGGAAAGACCCCTCTGCTTCTTACGCCTGTGAAGTAGCTGTTGCCATCCTCATGAATATCTTCTGAAACTGACAGCGCTTATAAATATTGCTGCCATTTTGGCGGGGGACCTAGCATCCTCTGGCTGCTTGTTCTCATATCGTCGGTGTATATGTAGCAGGGGCGGCGGAACCGCGCCGACCAACCCGACCATGGTCGGGACAATAATTTCAGGACCGCTGATTACAGTCTTCTAGAATCGGGGCAATGTCACAACGTCTGAATGTATAGTCAGTCATGCTGGACGAGTTCGAGTTATATTGTTTTGCTGTACTAAACACCACTGGCATTACGTAATTCAAGATTTACAAAATATCTAGACCTAAAACTTATCGTCTTATCTAGGATGAACCTGTCCATAACAAAGTGTAGGTGGCAATGCTACGATGGTGCCAGTAACATGAGTGGCAAGAAAAGTGGCGTTGCCGCTAAGATAATACATTTGAAACCTCGAGCATTGTTCACTCACTGTCATGGGCATGCTTTAAACTGGCTTGCAATGACACAATCCAAACGGCTTCCTTGAGATCACACATGAAATATGCAAGCTAGTTAATTTGGAGCGATATGCATACGAGAGGCCACGTTTCACGATTTGAAACATGACTTAGAACCAGTCACTCCTGGAATTTGTGTCCTCTGTCCTACACGTTGGACAGTTCGTGCAAACTCGCTTCGTAGCATCTTGGACAATTATCCTCCTGTCCTCCTTAAGCTGTAAGATGCCGCATTGTCTTTCGTCAAGGAAACGGACCTCAAGGCACGAATCATCGGTGTCCAAGCTCAAATGCAAAAATTTGACTTCTACTGGGGAATTTCTCTGGCGCATGTCGTCCTCAGACACAGTGATAATCTGAGTAGAACCCTTCAAGATCAGAACCTGTCTGCGTATGCAGGACAGGGAGTTTTGGCACTCACTGTCAAAACACTTGAAATATCCGCAATGACGGGGACTTCGGTTTGTTCTACGAGAAAGTTCTATCGCACGCCAAGTCCTTGGAGGTAGATGAACTCCAGTTGCCTCGCAAACGTAGGCTGCCTGCTAGACTAGAGCAAGGAGATGCACCACCGGAGTTTGCCAACTCCGCTCGCGACATGCATCGGCAGCAGATAATCCTAAAGGAAGGATCCTATAGAATTTTTGGTGAAGGTTGTGCCTCTGTTTCACCGTCGTATGAATTAGGTCGATAATAATCATTTTCTAGAGCTGTTTTATACGTGAATCTCGCATTTCGCACAATCGGAATAACTGTGAATGGATTCTGAAACCGACGAGTTCAAAGACGTAACCGATGTAAAGGAATACGAAGACAAAGTCCCTGCATCTTGGGAGCAAACCTATAGGTTAGGGTCGACCCATACTTTCCCATACAAGTGTTTTTTAAAGAATATTTCATATTTCCGGTAGTGAACCGAATATTTTTGATGAAAAAATATCCGTATAATGCCGCTTCAAATCCTGTGATAGTTAGAATTCCTGAAATTTCCCTTTTAGCTTAACCCAACTTGGCCTGAAGGGACACTTTCTGCCCCTCCACCCGCGTTGTTTTTTTGCTCCTATCTGCAGAACGACAAAAACTTGGGCGCTGACACTCAGTGACTTTTTAGTTTATCATATTGGAGTCATTATGAATCTATTTGCATAACCCCCAAGCAGTGTATCATGGGTAAATTCAAAATGGCGAACATGTGGACTACCGAAAAAGTGATGTTTTCGTCATTTTTTCCTCACAACTCCTGCATTTCTGCGAGGAAAGGTGGGCAAAAGCTATTTTATTTGACATCAGATTATTATTTAAAAATTGATCATGCATCTAGGGAAAGCGAAAATGTGTAAAGGGTGGGGGTGCTCTTTCCGCTCCTCTCGAGGCTGCAGCACACCCCAAATCGCTCCATCAACCAGTAGTTTCAGAGAATGACGAAAGCAGTAAAGAGTAATCCAGGGAACTCAAGAAATACGCTCATTTGACCAGCTTCATCATGTTCTCCTTGTTCAGCTGCACATAACTCTGTTAACAAGTCCGCATCTGACTTACACAATTAGTGCACAAGTATAGACTGTTTAGGTGATAGTACTCACTCCGTCATATACTGGTTCACAAACATTTTACACACTAAGTCACAATTTATCCCAATAAATATTGGATAGATTTTTTTTTTTTTTTTATTGTTAATTTTACTCAACAAATGTACATATATGCTTCACCAGCGCATATTATTGTTTTTATAACAGATGCCGGGCGGTTTTTCCATCGCTGTCTAAAGACTAAACAAAACATTTGATGGGTAGAAATAAACACGGCTATAATGTGACAAATACACAAGTGCTGTGAGCTAAAAGTCCAAGCTGATGCAATAAGTGCAGTATTTCGTCGTAGAATGAATGGACTATAGATATCAGTCACCGGGAATTCCGAGTTGGTTCCAATCAAGGGGAGAGCACCGTGGCCGGGATGGAAAATAAGCCAAACACATGTCTGCAGTTTAACTGACATATGGCGCAACAGAAGAGATGCAATTACGGTTTAGTTGGACTGACTGTATGCGGCAATGTGTCACGACATATCCTCAGAGATGATAAGTGTCAACGGAAATAAACACCGCTGCTGTCACCGAAATCACCCGTCGAGACCCTCTTTTTACCTGCGGAAATTTTCGCATGGCAGGGTGGAAGAATTATTTACGTTATATACTGGGCTCGCTCTGAGTGATTCGCTCTTTGTTGTATAATGTACTCAGTGTAAAGGAACAGTCAGTATGTCTGTACATGTCTTCAAGGATAGACTTACCTGTACTGTATATATGTATTATGTACAAAGACTTCGTCATGAACACAGTGAAATAACACTGACATGAACGTCAGCAAGTTTCCCGAGGGAGGGGGTAATATCTCCAACTATCACTGCCTCCATTTCCGCGACGAACCCTGGAAATGTGTAAGTATATTTCTTATATTAATTACGTACATATTCCATAGATTTCCATAGTCAAAGGTGAACGATACACATATTTCCTCTGAAATATACTTCGTGTGGTTTCCGGGTGTGAAAAGGGATAGGACTGAAATAGTGTTGAAAGCGACGTTAAATCATATTCACTCACTCACTCGTAAGCTCATATAGAACGCACGTTTTTGCGATTTAACTAAAAACGCCTGCTATGGCCAAGAAAAATAGTTAAGCTCATATCTCACAGTGTTTTGTGCAGATATCTGATCAAAAAGTCACAGCTGGAAACCCGATATGTGTAGTTGGATCGATGCCAGTATGGTAGACTTACTTGCGAAGGTTGATCGATTAAATTGGCCCTGTATCGATTTTAGAATCACAAGTCAGCGTGTGCTGCTCGAATAAGTTATCTATACCATTTATCCACAAGCGATGCAAAGCACTACGACCTTTGTTTTTTCATCAGACGAGGATATCTGAATCTCGTCAATTCGCTTATTCTGAGAATGTGAGAGAAATATCGTCAGCCATGTAATCTGTTAAATAGCGTTGAGTAATTGGTTCACAATGTCAAAGGTCACAGCTGTCTTCAAAGCATTGATGACTATCGATGACTAGTATCTCAGCGCAGTGGTATATTTCGGTTGTGTAGCCATGTCAAATAACCCATAACTGATCATCCCCTTGGACCGGTCTAGGTTTTATGATTAGTTTTTGGCAATTTGTTCCCATCGCGTCTATGACGTAATGGCATAGGCGTAAGGAGCGGGGGCATTTGCGTACACTTCGCCATCCATAAGATGGCTTGCGAATCGTGTGTCTCCATTATCGCGGAGCGATACTGTTCGGCCTTCATCCGGCGGAGAACAGACTCGAGAAATCTGATAAATTACAGGGTTTTCATACCACTTCGGAAACAGATATTGCCTGAGCTTACAAAATATATAGGTATGAATAACTTTCGTATCATCCAAGAGGCGTGGTAGATCTGTAATTTTTAACAACTAGGACATCACATGACTCGAAATTGGCGGGTTACGTTGGGGTTACGTCGGTAAACTTTAGCTGATTGGCTGACGAAGTCACGTGTTTTGATTTCTGGAAATTCCCTCTAGCAGTTGCCGAAAGTAGGCTGAGAATGGATACACACGATCCCAGGGTCAGTCTTACCGCGTATAGATGACCGAAATGGTTACAGGTTGGAGCGGGGGTCGGCTGCTCGACGACTGAACGTTAATTACTGCATAATATAGTTTTCACGCAGTGGAGCATGGAAATTATGTAAATAGTTTATCACCATTTCAAGCTCACGGTGGGTAAGGGATTTTCCATACACGTCGATTGAAGGCACCTAATTCCATACACGGGCGGTTGAACGTCCACACGAGTGCGGAAATCCGCACTTGTATGGTCGATTTGAGGCCCCCGGCTACCAAAACATAAATATTTAGCATGGAAAACGACAGGTAAGACGTGGTTTCTATAGCCTATGAAGTAACTAAGATAGTAAGGAAGAAGTAAACCTTTAAACTTGCCGTTAAAGCGGTCTAGATGTTCCTAACGAAGCCACACAAACTGACAGGTGCTCCCGGATTCAGCTTTCTACAGTCCCGCCGACTCATGAAAACATTGTTTAAGTGTGTGCAAGAGTTATTTGAAACCTCTCATGAAGTATAATTACGAGCATAATGAAGGTATTTTACATTGCAATATCGCTTGGTATCCATTTAACGCATAAAAACGCGCTGTGTACAAAACATTCGCACAGGTCCATACACGTGAGGTGGTCCGGCCATACACGGGCGTTGTCAATGTTCACTCGCTGTCAACGTATAGCTAAACTCATACAGTAATACACGAGCTTATACAGTAATACACGAATTATTAATAATTCCAACCTTGCGTGTTATGCTTGTCGTGTGCAAATGCATTATACCCCCCCGTCTTCGTGGACAAACGCTGAACCTGCTCCGGTTGAGAATGTCACTTTCAAGGTATCGTACCCATGGTGAGCACGTGACATGTAGTACGGTAGGTGAAGTTCTGGACGCTTGGAAACACAACAGTGTCACAGTTTATGCTTTCGTCAGCTGATTTTCCTGTCAGTTAACTCACATGGACTTGTATCATAGAAAAACGTACTAAGTACAGTCAGTATCTACAGGGAAGGGAAGGGGATATACATATATGGATGAATATGTATAATACCACCCCCTCCCCCCAAAGAGTATCTATAGTTACTGGCTTTACTAGTAATTTTGTGTATGATACAAGTCCCTGTGAGTTAACTTAGCTTGAACATGTCTTCGCTACGTATTCTTGTTCAACTTTTTCAGTTATTAAATTAAATAGATGAGCACGTAGGCACTATCAGGTGTCTGGGGAAATTCTGACAATGGGAGGCAGCGAGAAACGAGTTGGTCCGTTGTCAAACAGTTCCGGTGGCACACCGACCACCGTGAGAACCGGTACGGCCATATACTCATCATAAAATTGCCAGCTGTGCAAGACAAGTACATCTGCACGAAATGACAGACGAAACTAATGCAGTGAAACTTCACAGTCAACCATTATACACAACCAGAAAAATGGTGATGGCCCATCACCATTTATTGGGGATGAGGCCTGGTCATCATCAATAAATGGCGATGACAAATGGTGATGGGATCAATTCATCACCATTTATCCATAAATGATAACCTGAAAGCTATCGCCATTTATTGGTGATAGCCATCACCATTTATTGGCGATGGATGGCCATCACCAAGAAATGGCGATAGGCAATGAGTGTGGATTTCAGGTCATCACCATTTATTGGTGACGGCTATCACCATAAAACGGCAATAGCTATTGCCATTGCCATATATTGGCGACGATGGAATATGGTGATGGCTGTAACTGATCACCACTTTTCTGACTGTTTCGCGAGAACACACACTTCAGCGCTACTAAATGGTAGACGGACGGGCTGACAAATCAATTGCAAAAGGCATGCATTACATATACGAGGAGGTTGCCGAACAGAATTGCATAAATAGAAGCTCCCCTTCGACCTTGGAAGTGTTGTCTGCTCCTCCTCCCCCCCCCCCGCCTCACTAGTTCTCCCTATCACGCACCATGTGAGCACGAGCAGATGTGAGCTGTGACAAACAAACACACGGAGATTTCAGAGACCCTAGGGCGAATGCCTGGTCCCAGGGATGTCGTTTAGTGAAAACCCTTTGTCAATCACCCCACTGGTCCTCCCTGTCACGCTCCACATCTGCTGTGCATGCGCGCTCGACACCATGCATGCACAGTCTGTCCATTCTACTCTAGGACAAATGACCTCTCATTAAGTGGAAATCCCATGCGTATCGCCTCACTGGTTCTTCGTATCTGACTGCATACCTGGTATGCATGAGCATTCGATCCCGCGCATGCGCAGTCTGTCCATTCTACTCTAGGGCAAATGCCTGGTCCAAGGAATGTCGTTTGGTGAAATCCCCATGTCTTTTCACGATAAGTTAGTATTACAAATTGAATAGTAATACTGAGACGTTGCGACTGAACTATGGGATAAAACAAAGATGTCTGCTAATTTGTTAAAGATATGTGATGAAAACAATTGGATTCAGTTTAATTCTATAGGCATTGGTTTTCCTCTTTACTCAAACACGTTAACGCTATCTAAATATAGCTATTATGTAGCAATCATTGTCTGTGTAAGGCGCTTAGACTCTTGCGCTAGGAAGGGGTCAATTTCTTGTCCTTTCACAATACGAATGATTTACAACGTCCGTGTATGGCCGGACCACCTCACGTGTATGGACCTGTGCGAATGTTTTGTACACAGCGCGTTTTTATGCGTTAAATGGATACCAAGCGATATTGCAATGTAAAATACCTTCATTATGCTCGTAATTATACTTCATGAGAGGTTTCAAATAACTCTTGCACACACTTAAACAATGTTTACATGAGTCGGCGGGACTGTAGAAAGCTGAATCCGGGAGCACCTGTCAGTTTGTGTGGCTTCGTTAAGAACATCTAGACCGCTTTAACGGCAAGTTTAAAGGTTTACTTCTTCCTTACTATCTTAGTTACTTCATAGGCTATAGAAACCACGTCTTACCTGTCGTTTTCCATGCTAAATATTTATGTTTTGGTAGCCGGGGGCCTCAAATCGACCATATTTCCGCGCTTGTATGGACGTTAAACCGCCCGTGTATGGAATTAGGTGCCTCCAATCGACGTGTATGGAAAATCCCTTACCCACCGTGAAGCTCGAGCTACAATATTTATGCTTACCGTCGCCAGTGTAATGATGGTGTACGTTGCTTATTCATGGATAATGTAGGCTAGTTGTCATCGACTTATGTCAACAAATTTGTCTCCCACTTGAGTCGCGTTTTGAATATAAAAGTCGTCCAATAAGAAACCTCTGAAAATGCTCCCTCACAGGTCAAATCATCTTCCTATACGCCACTGATAGGGGCATATATGTAACTGTCAGTCTGCCGTGTAGTAGTCCAGTTTCTATATCCACAGCTACCCCTCTGCCGTCTCCCACCCCCTCCTCCGTGTCCTGTTTACACTTGGATCGAACTACCAAATGATGGGGAATCTAAACAAATGAGCTTTATCCGCCAGAGATATATACGTAATGAATTCTATGTTCCCTGGTATCTACAGAACACCTGGGTGCCTGTTGGATGAAGCGCGATATATGTTCATATGTTCAATGAAGACAATTGTTTAGTTTCGAATCTGGAACAAATCGAAACCAAACCACCAAATCCCAAATTTTGCCAGCAAAAAAAGAAGAAAAAAAAGAAAAAAAAAGAAAAAAAAAAAGAAAAAGAAAAACAAACAACAACAAGAAACAAATACACAAACACAAACAAACACTTAAATGTAGTTTTTGGGGATCGCCACTGTTATAAGACATTTTGGAACAAATTATTAATTCAATTATTACAATCTTAAGCCGCTCAAATTCTCCCAGTAAGCGGCAGTTTTCCATCAGTTAAAAACAAATTTTACGCTGCGAGGAGGAAAACCCCTATTTCAATTTCAGGCTTCACTCCCTCTGAAGCCCCCCAAACTTAACACCTTATACGCCCTAGTGAATATGATATATTTAGCTCTTTTGTCTGTGTTAAGTTAAAATAAGCAGCTGGAATTTAAGGGTATTCCCCTGCCTGAACGTTACACGAGATTTCACCTGGACTTGATTCAGTGCTAATTGCTCCAGGCGAAATAATTATATATTTTATAAATGATTTAATGTCGTCGCTGATGTTTGTCTTTATCGCTGTACCATTGCACGGTAAGTTACATTCAGAATTTATCACAGCCTGTAGCAACCCAATCAAGAATGCAAAATATTCATTATATAAAAAGGATTTGTGGCATCAACATGGGGAAAAACTCCTTTGTGTATGGCGGTAATGAAGCTGATTTTATCAGAGGCCATCCTCAATTAATTTGATACACTCTTAAAACGCAAACGTTAGATTTAACATCTAGAGTGTTGCAGGAGGGAAAGCATTTAGAAAGTGTTGTTTCACCACTTTTAAGTGTTGGATGCAACAGCTTAAAATGTTGCATTTAACACTTAAAAGTGGCGAATACAACATTTTCTAAATGCTTTCCGTCCTCGAACACTCTAAATATTAAATCTAACATTTGCGTTTTAAGAGTGTAAGCTATTTCATATACCCTCGTGTCGAGAGGAGTTTTTGTGGTGCATCTGTTTAAGTATATGTGACGTTTACATGGAAAAAGCTCCAAATTTGTCATTTATGACTGTCATAAAGCTGATTTTCTATTTCAATCTAAACCCTGCAAAATCATATTTTTCTCTAAGTGTGCCAGATGGTATATCACCTTGGAAAAACTTACCAGGGTCACTTGCATAAAAATGAATTTATGATTGATCAAAATGTGTTTCCTGTCCTATTTTGGTATTTTTTAAAGCAATCATAGGAAGGAGCTTCTCATGTAACACAAATATGATACCTAAAACCAAAATTATATTTTCACAAAATACATGAGAAAGTTTGAATATTTGAAAGAACCATCACCCTTTAATGGTGAACAGAGCTGGCCATCACCTTTAAAATGTGATGAGTTAGAGCCATCACTTTTAAATGGTGACGGCCATCACCTTTTAAGGGTGATGATTTTGCCTCATCACCCTTAAAGGTAATGGCCTAAATTTACAATCATTTCTCATAACTCTTTGGTGGTGATTGCCACATTTTTTAATCATAAGTTGATCATAAAAAAGGGTGATGGCTCTAACTCATCACCTTTTGGGCATGATAGTTATCCCCCTTTTTTGGCTGTGAAGTTTGGTTTTGGTTTGAGGTGTAACAAAAATATGAAACCTCAAACAAAAATGACATTTCCTCACAACATATAAGGAAGTTTATTTGAAAGAATCAAGTTTGATTTTGGTTTGAGGTGTCATATTTTTGTTACAAGATAAAATGCCAACAAAATACCGGAATAGGTCAGGAAGGAATTCATTTTTATGCAAGTGATCATCTTTTTTCCCCAGGCTGGTATACTTCAAGCTAAAAGTTTCAGATTTAAATAGAAAACAGCTTTATTACTGTCTCACATAAGGAGCTTTTTCCATGCTAAAGAAACATATACCTCAACCAATATACCAATAAAAAAACCTCAAATGTACGCGGATATGGAATAGAGATCAGTTCATGAGGTTTGTTCTTAAATTTATCACTCAACTAATTACCTGGTCGAAATAGTTATGTGAAAACTTATTTTAAAAAACTGACTATCCAGACGTTTGTGTTTCGGGAAATGAACTTATCTCAATTATATTAACCGCAAAATTATGAGTGTAATAATACGTGTGATGGAGCATCGATTAATGCTGAGATGCAAAATTAAAAACGATTAAATAAGAAAACAAATAAGTACTATAAATTAAATAAAATTTTATGTATTTCTATGTTTTATAATTTTTATTGATATTATACACTGACGGTCAATAGCTTGTTCAGAGCCAACGTTGTCCTGTGTGTCCGTAGAGTAGCGACGTTAATTAAGGGTTTCTTACTCTTACTCAAATACATGTACTACGGGTGAGAGAGCTATTTTGGGCGGGTGCTAATTTTGGACACTTCCATCCGTTCCACACTCGGACGGTCGAATATTCGAACTTACTTCGGGCTTATAATTGTGCAACATTGTAACGAAACATTGTTGAAAGTTCGTTACAATGTTGCACAATTACCCATTTCAAAGACAGTTTCCTTAAGAAAAGTGACATTTTTAAAATCGTTTCTAATAGAGAAGTGAATTTTTGTTAAAATTCGAAGACAGTTTCCTTAAGAGAAATGACATTCTTAAAATCGTTTTTTTTATAGAGAAATGACAGATTCTTTTAGAGAAATGACATTTTGAAAACCGCTTCTTATAGAGAAATTCCATGTTGAAAAGGGATGAGGAATCACCATTTCAATATACCCTAATCCCCAAAAAGGCTTAAGGTTTGGATGGACGACCCCCCCCCCCCCCCACCCATAAAGTTCGAATGTTAACACAGCGTTCTTGGATATGAACAGTTTTAGACAAATTTGAAAAGGAAGTTGAAATATTGTGCCATTGTGATACTGTCCCAATGCCACGTGGGGTAATTTAGCCAAGTCGCCCCGACTTTATGTACGATAGGGCCTGGTATCATACAGTCTGCATAAGGCGAATAAGTCTGTTATAGTTTTGCAGGAGCCCTGTGCGTCTCCCGGGGTTGACCTGGGGTGTCGTTGTGCACATCTCAGGTCATGGCAAGAATAGACCTCAGCTCCTCAGACAGCTTGTCGTAAGAGGCGCCTAAACTGGGGCACCCGTGGGGTATTCAAGGCGCGGGAAGGAATAGGAACCCAGGCGTGGGGTTCCCGGGTGTGGAAAGGAATGGGGCCCAAACGCCGTCATATGACTGAAATATATTTGAAAGCGACGTTAAATCATATTCACTCACTCACACACTCACTACTTTTGCAGGATGCCGTGACTTGGGTGAGAAGAGTCAGTGCTATCGTTTCATTCCTTGCCTGGTGAGTAATTTCGTCTGTCAATTCTTCGCACGATAACTTTTCATCGCATTCGTGAATTATTTTTTTCACAAGCATTTGATTGTTTACATCCGAAAGCCAATATGGCCGCCAGGGTCGTATCACAGACAGCTTCACTTTGTGATCGGCATTTGCTGATATCATTACATATTTGCTGATATCACTAAATACAACGAACAGCAAATGATTTGGTGTTAACAGCAAATGATTTGATGATATCATCAAATGATTTACTGATATCAGCAAACGATTAGATGATATCAGCAAATATTGATATAAGCAAAATACTGAATAAAAGGTAAATCGCTTGTCATACGGTCACAGTGCTGAATTTCATATCATAGTTATCTGAGCGATAACAAGGTTTGAATGCCTTCGTTTTTCATCTTTAATCTACTAATATTGTTATATTGTTATATATAATAGTTGTATTGTTATATTGTCCGTACCCGAGGAAATATTGAGTTTGACTGCAATGACGACCATTTGTAACTTACCGTGGATATTTAGCGGATTATATGGCATGTCATTTCATCATCTGTTTCAAGCTTTGCGACTAACTATCGGGATGGGAAAGCAATTTCAAATACTTGGACCAAAATCTTTTGCGTTCGATGGTGTCAATATCGGCATGAGAGGGTTCATTTCGTGTCTTTATTAAGGCTTTGACTTTATATTTAATGGGCAGTCTTCGCCAAAGTGTTTAATGCAAGAGGGATAGTTTGGAACTTGGACAGATAAAACAATTTCTGCCGAATTAAATTAATTCTGCGAATATTTTTCGGACTACAGGTTAATTTTCAAAGGATTACATATTCTGTTAAACTTTGATCGGCAGTCTACCTTGATATCTTGAAATATCACAAATCTACGCCAATTCTAGGGAAGGCCATAGCGCATTAAAAGACAGCTTTCACTGGATGAAGTGGCATTGGTTATTTCTTTTTCTAATTTAATGGCGTAAATTCCTATATGCTACTTCTACTGAAGCAAAAGGCCTATACTTGTCCACAAAACGAAATATTGTCCCGTTCTGCTGCAAACATCCCTTCCGATGGCTACTGTCATATCTTTTCGCTGCTGCATTGCCCAGTTTCTCAAACCTTTCTTCTTTGGGGTTCAAATGTTGAGACTTAGTAACCCGTCTTCGTAACATCTGTTTTCAACTCATTGTCTCTTATCAGACTGCACTAGAATGAGCGTACTCTATAAAAAAACTTGAGTGAAAGTTCCACTCAAGTTTGAGTGAAATGTACCTGTTCACTCAAACTTGAGTTACTTTTCACTCAACTTGAGTTAAAACCACTCAAGTTCACTCAACTTGAGTGGGATCAATTTCCACTCTTATGCTTGAGTGAATGTCACTCAAGTTGAGTGCATTTAACTCAAGTTGAGTGAAAAGTAACTCAAGTTGAGTGAAAATCTCACTGTCGGATCTAACGCTTGCTATCTTCACTTAGCTTATCTTTACTCTCTAAAAAAAACAAGAGTGGAAATTGATCCCACTTCAATGAGTGGGATCAATTTCCACTCTTGTTTTTTTTAGAGAGTAAAGATAAGCTTAGTGAAGATAGCAAGCGTCAGATCCGACATTTAATATTCAGCCGTTGTCCATAAAAAAATTTCCGCGTCAAAAATCGAGCGACCTATTTCGCCTGACAAGTTAGCACCAATTCCAAATATGTATGAAAAAAAAATAAAAAATAAATAGATGATTTTCTGCAAGATAGATGCGGTCAACAGTTTCCAATGATGCCAGCAAGACATGCTGATGATGTTCTTTACATAAAATCCGAATCACTGACCATTATTCTTTATCCACATGCATTTTCAAGTCGTATTCCAGAACAGGTATCTCGGTCACACTTTGATTGTGACTGTTCATGTGAACATCATGGAGATAAATAACACGTCATATTCAAACGGGCACCATCCCTGGGTTATGTGGAATTATACACAAGTTACGAACTTGAGAGCAGGAACGCGGGCTTTGGACACTGCATCCAAGATCATCAACAGTGAAGTCTCGTATAATGTTATTGGATAGACAGAGGTTTTTCATCAAATTCAGTCTTCAGAACCAGTACCAGTAATCCTAAATCTTTAAAGTTTGGTTGCATGGAACACTTCTGTGAGGTAGTGGATCATGAAGTGCGTCAAGGAGTGTTCGCCATACATGTGTTCAATGCGAACAGTGCGTCAAGGGGTGTTCACCTACACGTGTTCATTACCGACAGTGTTCACCCTACATGTGTTTAATGCGGACAGTGCGTCAAGGGGTGTTCAAACTACATGTGTTCAATGCGGACAGTGCGTCAAGGGATGTTTACACTACATTTGTTTAATGCGAACAGTGCGCCAAGGGGTGTTCAAACTACATGTGTTCAGTGCGTGAAGGGGTGTTCATCATATATGCCTTCATTGCGGAAAGTGCGTCAAGGGCTGTTCACCCTACATGTATTCAATGCGGACAGTGTGTGTCAATGGGTGTTCACCCTACATGTATTCAATGCGGACAATGTGTCAATGGGTGTTCACCCTACATGCGTTCAATGCGGACAGCGTGTCAAGGTGTGTTCACCCTACATGTGTTCAATGCGGAGAGAATCTTCGATTGTAGAAGATCGGTCAATGTTCCATTAGGACGTCTCATTTTCAACTATGGAAATTCGACGCAGAAACGGAACATGAAGATAAGCCTGTGAACAGTTATTGGTAGCCAGAAGCTACGATTTACTTGCAGTGCGTGTGATATTTCCGATGCAGGTAGATTGCGAATAAAGGTTCAGCAAAATAGAAAATCCTTCAGAAATTAACGTATAGACCCCAAAATACTTACAGATTCAATCTAAATCGACAGAAATGCTTTTATCTGTCCAAGTTTGGAATTTCTCCCCATTTACTAACCATTTCTGCTCAGACTGTCATCACAGCCC
The DNA here is from genome assembly GCA_036873755.1 of Hanleya hanleyi. Lineage (NCBI taxonomy): Eukaryota > Metazoa > Mollusca > Polyplacophora > Lepidopleurida > Hanleyidae > Hanleya > Hanleya hanleyi. The sequence goes on along the minus strand of JAVTVY010057111.1, from coordinate 2,283 downwards.
AGTAGATTGAATCTGGTCAACTAGTTTGTCTCAGTTGATTAATATTATTTTATTGTTGTTTCTTTATCATTTTTTCAGCGTCTTTGTCATTTTCCTCATCTGGTTATTTCGACGGTACAAGGCGCTCCCTCAGGTAAGCTTATCTCTCATCATCATCAAGGCTTATATGTTATGTATATACCATTTCAGAAACTCAAACGCATCATGGGGATTCTTGTTGAGTTCACCTTAATTATATGCTAAAGCAATACATTTGTTACACTATAATTTTTGATACCAATGTAATGATCGATAGGAAAAATGTCCGGCTACTACACTGAAAACTGAGGTGTTCAATTTCAGAATTTGAACGCCTAAGTTGTAACACTTATTGAACGCGTAAATGTGTTCAAATTGTTAACTTCCATGTTCAGTTTTGAACTTTAGCATTCAAACCAATAACGCAGGTATTCAAATGCAGAACATTATTTTAACACGCGCATTCAAAGTTTGAACAATAACATTCTAAACTCTTGAACACCTTCAGAACGCGACGGCGTCCGATTTATTTACAGTGTACATGTGATTAATGTATGCACTGAATGAAAGATCTATCTCCCCCGTATCCAAAAATGCAAGCAAATATGTTTTGCGATCTTTTCTACTCGATTAGATCGGCGTTCAACTTGCACATCGTTGTCTCTCAAGCGTGCCGCCATTTTGGCTCGGCTCATCTAAGCGTGTGACGTCACCCGGGCCTCGCCGCTCTCTAGCGGGGAAGGCGAAAGTGTTATACAATACCTCTCTTAGCTGTCCTTGTTGCTCCCGCTTCTCCAGCCTGGCAACAACCTGTAACCATTTCGGTCATCTATACGGAGTAAGACTGACCCTGGGATCGTGTGTATCCATTTCAGACTACTTTCGGCAACTGCTAGAGGGAATTTTCATAAATCAATACCACGTGACTTCGTCAGCCAATCAGCTAAAGTCTACCGACGTAACCCCAACGTAACCCGGCATTTTGGAGTCATGTGATGATCGACTTCTTCAAAATTACAGATCTACCACACTTCTTGGATGATACGAAAGTTATTCATACCTATATATTTTGTAAGCCCAGGCAATATTAGCTATAGAACCTTTGCTGTGTAGGTGGGCGTGGCTGTTCTTCCCTACACAGCTGTAGTTCCTTCCCATCACATTTCGTACCACGAAGTTTTGGCCTCCGAAACGCCTGTGTTTCGGAAGATTTAACGGCTGCACATACAAGAACACAGTAGCTGGTGATAATAAAATGTACCTCGTTATTCTCCTTGTAGTCTTTTGTCACTTCCCTCCAAGTTAGAACTCTCGGTATTCCCTTATTCTTAAGTTATCATCAATTGTTCAAGATTCTCGGGGATTTGAATATTCAGCTGACCTCCATTCAACTGTCAGTGATGTAAATTTCCCTTGCACGGACTTTGCCGGAGATGGCGGTGTCTTTGAAAACAAGCCGTGGCGCATGCGTGATTATTCAGGTCAGGTCGATGACAGTCCAACGAAAGCGCGTGTACGTGGGCGTGGCTAACGCAGACATTCAAAATATGAGACCAAAATATGTCAGAAAACTCCGTGAAGGCGTGATTAAAAGATGATATCTCAAGAACGAGGAATTATTAAGTGTTGAGAGTTGGCAGGCGGCGAGAAGGACCAATGTAGAGGAAAATGAGGTATAGTTTATTACTACTCGCTGCCGTTTTATTTCGTGTGCAGTTAGGATATTGGACAACGTCATTCAAAGTTCAATGTGTGGGATGTATTGTCTATAGGAGGAACCTTGGCTGTGAGTCGATTACAGAGCCATTCGAGACTACAGCCATTCCTGGGCTAAGGCAATATCTGTTTCCGGGATATGTATGAAAACCTGTAATTTATCAGAGTTTTCGAGTCTGTTCTCCGCCGGATGAAGGCCGAACAGAATCCGGTAAAACACCGGATATCGCTCCGCGATAATGGAGACACACGATTCGCAAGCCATCTTATGGATGGCGAAGTGTACGCAAATGGCCTGGCAAGTGTGGACAGTCGTTTCGGTTCTCATACTTTAACGTACAGGGCGGAAGTGAGTATGAGCCTGGCTGACGTCATGCAGCGATGCGCACAATATGTTTTCGGCATTTCTGATTGGTTAAAATAGACGCAAGCCCTTGTAATGGCGGCACTTATGAATCTGTCCACAGGCTCCAGTTTTTGATGTTTCGATATGAATAGATCGGCGGTAAAAAATCGCAAAAAAATATTTACTTACATTTTTGGATACGG